>JAGKTI010023535.1:0-14764 GCA_018397915.1 Birgus latro
AGATATACAGTATATATATTTCAGCATTTACTCTTGAGGGATCCTTAATCAGATTATCTCTGCCTTCTGTTGTGTAAATTAGTACATTATTCACTCTTTCCCAGTCCATTGGCATATCTTCTCTGTCCAATGAATAATAGTACAGTCGTTTGGTCACATCAACCAGTATGCACATTCCTCAGCCACCTCATTTGGTTCCATTGCTGTCCTCTTATACAAATTCTTTATCATCTACAATATATCATTCCTCTCAGCTACTATATCAGACATGTGTTGGGTCTTCATTTCTTTATCTTTTCCATAAATTCATCTTCTGCCAACAGAAATACTGACTGCAGTCTGGTGTTCATATTTCAGTCATTTCTTTTTTCTTCTCATGTATTATTTTCCCATCTCAGTCTTATTCTGTTGTCTTTTATTTTCATTTTGCCAGTAACAAACCTTTAGAACATTTTTTTTTTCTTATAATATACTTCTGATAAATAATTTCTTCCTTTCTTCATATATAGCTTGTTTATTTCTTGCTTCCTTATATTTATTTTGTGCTCTTTCACAGTATCTTCTCCACACTCTATTTCTTATTTCAGATGCCTTCCCACAACTGTTGTTAAATCATGCTTTCCCTTTTTTTATCCTTCCAGCAAAGTTTGGAACATGTCTGCTGTTGCTCGCTTTGTTTATTTTCATCAGGATTTCATGCTTCTCATGAGTATTCTTTGTCATTTCCACTCCACTTCAGTCATTGTTTGCAGGGAGTTAGTATTTGTTGTTCCATGATTGTAACTTTCCTGTTTATGTTCTTCCTCTCTGTCTCATACATCTCACAGACACATCCATCTCTTTGATCCCAGAGGGAACTGGTACTTAATGTTATGCACATCATTGAAATCTCTTGAGAATACAGTATCAAGTCCACCATCAAAGGTTCATCATTCCTTTTTATTCTTTTGTATAAAATGTAACATACTGCTGTAGAGCAAAATTTCTACAACAATTTCCATTAATCTCATGCCCCAGGATTCTTTATTGTTTCCTGCATCCATTCCTTCTCAGTCAGTCTCTTTACAGTTGAAGTCTTAAGTCAGCACCTGTTAACCTTTTCTCAGGAACAATTTCACTACCACATACAGGGATTCTCTCATCAGCTTTCCATGCTCCAGTTAGGTAGTGGAGGCATGTAAGACACAGCCATATCCATTGTTCTCACGATGTTCTTGTATTTTCACTCCCAACACATTTGAGTTGGCGCAATATTTCCAAGATTTATCATTCTCACTTTTTTTTTTTAAATAATAAATCAGTCATACTCATTGTTCCTGCAAATTTTTCCCCTTCACACTTTCTCCGCACATTCTAAGTATATTTCCTCCAACTTGTACCTTTCCTTCTTGCTGGAAGTTTGCTCTCGTACAGCCAGTCCCAAAGAAAGTTGACCATTTCCAACTCTCTAACTATCGTCCAATTGCTTTAACATCCTGTGTTTCAAAAGTGTTTGAGTCTATTCTTAACAGAAGAATTTTAAGGCATCTTTCCTATCACAACCTTCTTTCTGATCGTCAGTATGGGTTCCATCAGGGACGCTCCACTGGCGATCTTCTCACCTACCTTTTGGACTCCTGGTCATCCTCCTTTCGGGACTTTGGCGAAAGCTTTGCCATTGCACTTGACGTCTCAAAGGTTTTCGATCGAGTCTGGCATAAATCTTTAATTTCTAAACTGCTCTCTTACTGTTTCTATCCTTCTATCTGTGCCTTCATCTCTAGCTTCCTTTCTGGTCATTCTATAGCTGCTGTTGTAGACAGCCATCGCTCTTCTCCTAGATCTATCAACAGTGGTGTTCCTCAGGGTTCTGTCCTATCACCAACTCTCTTCCTTTTATTCTTCAATGACCTTCTAAGCTGTACCTCTAACCCTATCCACTCGTACGCTGATGATTCCACCCTTCACCTTTCCTTTCGGTTCCTGCAACGTTTGTCTCAGCAGTTACTTCAGCAAACAAGGGATGAGGCTATGGCACACCTGATGTCTGACTTGGCTCGCATCTTTGACTGGGGTAAAAGTAATCTTGTTGTTTTTAATGCATTAAAGACTCAGTTCTTACACCTATCAACCCGCCAGAATCTTCCACAGGAGTACCCACTGATGTTTAATAATGTACAGCTCACTCCTGCATCATCCTTGAACATGCTTGGGGTTTCATTCACTAGGGATTTATCTTGGAAAGAACATATTTCATCTCTTGTGAAATCTGCTTCCAAGAGATTAGATGTGCTAAGCCGACTCCGAACCTTCTTTACCCTTGACTTTGTACACGGGTTTTATTTGCCCCTGTTTAGAGTACAACTCTCATGTGTGGGGAGGCTCCCCACATGCAGCCCTTCTCAATAGGGTGGAGTCAGAGGCTTTTTGTCTCATTAACTCTCCTCCTCTTACTGGCTCTCTTCAACCTCTGTCTCTTCGCCGCACTGTTGCATCTTTATCTTTTCTATCGCTACTTCAATGGCTACTGTTCCCCTGAACTGTCTGCTTGCATCCCTCCGCCTCTACGACAGGCAGGTAGCACCCGTCTAGAAACAACCTCTCATCCCTTTTCTGTCCAACTCTCTAATGCAAGAGTTAACCGTTATTCCCAGTCCTTCATTTATGCAACTGGTCAACTCTGGAACTGTCTTCCTCTGTCTGTATTTCCTACTTACTATGATCTCCAGTCCTTCAAACGCAGTGTGTCCAGGCATCTTGACATGAACAATGGATCTTGAATTTGACTCTCTTTTTGTTTTGTTTTTGTTCTTAGAGGGAATGGTTGTGCGGACCCGCGGCCTTTGGTTCCTTCTTCCTTGCATATGAAAAAATGAAAAAAAAAAAAAAAATGAGTACCTTCTAATTGGTATAACTTCAGTTTAGTTTTGATTAGATGGACAACTTGGATTTTTCTCTTTAATGTACAGGTAGCCTCCCAATTCCATTGTCTTGTCTATCAGCCTATCTACCTATAGTTTTTCTTGACTCAGTTACCCTTATGTTCTCCTTTGTTGCTGTCATAATCATATTCACTTCTGTTATCCATTTTACTTAATTGATTTTACATACCACTTCTTGGTTTTCATCCATCCATCCATCCATCATCCAATCCTATTTCGCCCCACAGAGGAGCGTAGGAGGGCTAGGCAAGTTGGTCCTGACATTTAAGATGATGATCAGCCTCACTCATCCCTGAGTGGCATTACGTGAGCAATAAACCCCAACCATCCCTTGGATATAAACCTTCGCCTGCTCAATCCAATTGGATTGCCGTTATTACCTACTAAACCACCAGGCACTAAAATTTGGCTATATGGTTACCACCTAGCATAGTAGATGGTTTCCTGGTGTGCAGGAAACCATCTGGCTTGTCACTTAGTGTAGAGTCACCCACAGGCAGTAGGACAAGGAAAGAAAGAAAGACAGAAGAGAGAGTGTAAAGTCACCCATAGGCAGAAAGACAAGGAAAGAATGAAGGAAAGAAAGACAGAAGACGATTGAAGGAAAGAAAGACAGAAGACGATTGAAGGAAAGAAAGACAGAAGACGATTGAAGGAAAGAAGGATGGGGGAGAGGAAAGGGCAGACACCTGAGAGCAGCACTACATCAACTTGGTTTACATCACTTAAGAAAAATAAAATAAGTTCTGACAGTCATCATCTGCTTAGATTCAATTATCAGACATGTGTGCTGGAGAGGGATGCCTTCGCACTGTGGCATCAATATACCTGGTCAGTTCTGCTGCCTGATGAAGCAAATGTCCTTCAACTCACTAGGGATGGTGGATTCTAGAAGAAGGGCAACTTGAGCTTGCAGTCCACTGAGTTGATGTTCACTTTAGCCTGGGAATACAGCTACATTAATCATAATGCAGTATCTCATGCTATTGGGTGTATATGTATGTGTTTAATCCATGATCAGTTTAAAAGAAATAAGTGATATATTGAGATAAATGTTGGTGTAAGTTGTTTCAGCCATGACCATTCATTGCATGAGCTGACCACTTAGTAATGAACAGTGGCCTTTTATTTGTAAATGGCTCATATGTTAATGAACAGTTTTGTAGTGAAAAATGTATTAAAGTGTATGAAATGAGGAATCACTGTATAGCTAGTACTACAAAGATGATTAGTAATTGGTATATTCCTGTCACTTCTTTTCCAGCAGAGGAGGAGGTGCGTGGAGTCCTGACGAAGAATAACCCCAGAGATGACATGTGTACAATCTTTCTCAGCAATTTAGACTTCCATGCTGACAAGGATGATATATATCCAGTATTCCAGCAGTGTGGAGAAATTGCTGACTTTAGGCTAGTGAAAGATTACAAGTATAGGAGCAAAGGGTTTGGATATTTAGTGTTTAAAACACGTGAAGGGGCTGTAAAAGGTTTAGAACTTGATCGAGCCCTGATCAATGGACGGCCTGTCTATGTTTCTCCCTATGACCCAGAAAACCACACTCATAAATTCAGGTATGCAACTTCTGAAGAAAAGGAAAAGCTGTTTGTTAGAGGTCTCCCGTTTTCCATGACAGAAAATGAAATTCGAGAAGCTTTTCAACCCCATGGTAATATAAAGAGCTTACGAATGGTCACGTACCGTAATGGCCACTCTAAGGGAACCTGCTATATTGAGTATGACGATTCTGTCACTGCAGAGAAGGTACGTCAAGCCATGAATGGAATGGTTCTTGATGGGAAGAAGATAACTGTGCTCATTAGCAACCCTTCTGCCAAAAAAACAGCAGCAGCTCCAACAGCTGAAATATTAGGCGCTGGCAACAAACTTAAGAAGAGTGATGGTATGCGACGAAAGGGCATGTTTAGTCTGATGCCACGGGCTTTGCAGCGTACCTCAGCAGCCTCTTCACTTCCATCGCAAACCTCTGATTCCTCCTCAGAGCACCAGGAAAAAAAAATGTCCAATGATGATTTTAGGAGTATGCTTCTAAACAAATAGATTCATATAGGATGTTGGCAGTATTTTCTTTTATGAAATTAGTTATCTGCAAACTCAGCTTTAGTTTCTGATATAGTACCTAAGTACTGTACAAGTGTGCTTGAAAAAACAAGTTTTTTAGTGGTTTCAGCATCACACAGTTAATTTATCTTGTATAAATGATTTTTGAGTATGTGGTCATCATCATCATCATCATCATTATGGCAAGAGAAAAGGAAGTATACCTTTGTCTTCAGATTATTTTTAGGAGGGAAAAAAAAAATGCTCCCTCTTCTTTCTTTCATTCCTTCTCTCTTCTTCCTTCTGCCTATGGATGACTCTACACTGAGAGATAAGCCAAATGGTTTCTGTTCACCAGGAAACCATTTACTATACTGAATGGTAACCAAGTAACCAAATTATGGTGCCTGGTGGCTCAGTGGGCAATTAAGGCACTCCAATCAGATTGAACTTGTGTAGGTTTATATCTAAGGGCTGTTTGGGGTTTATTGCTGATGTAATGCCACCCAGGGATGAGCGAGGCTGGTCACTCGCCTTAAATGTCAGGACCAACTTGCCTAGCCTTGGGCTTCTACGCTTCTCTTGGGGCAACATAGGATTGGATGATGGATGAAAAAAAAAAAATCTTTTTCCCTGCATTGTACAGTATTATGATCTGGGTCTTCAGGATAAATAGCTGATTAGAGTTTGTGAAAACTCCATGTCCTCGCTAAGGTAAGAGAGGACAAATACGGTATCGGTATTTATTTCCTAGTGAACAGTGTGCAAGCAATAATTATAGATACAGTACAGGCAGTTCCCTCTGCAAATCAAGCATGTATTAAAAATTATCACAATTTTTTCCATACAGCTAGTACTAGTAAATGAAGGAAGTAGTAAATTGGCCCTGTAAGTATAGATTAAACTTTTATGAGTTATTTTTCCTAAAATTTATTTGGGCTTAATGGTAGGAAGTTTGAGGACACTAGAATTGAAGTATGGTGTAATAGGTTGTATGGATGTGTGGAGAGATTGGGTGTGAAAGAGATAGTGAAAAGAATATATCTGAATGAATTTGAAGGTGGGAGAAGGCATGGTAGACCAAGAAGGTGGATAGGTATGTTAAGTGAGTGTGAAGGAAAAAGAGGTGAGGCTAGAGCACCTGATGAGGGATTGAGCTGACTAGATGAGTTTTGGATGGGGAAGTGTGATAATCATTGGATTAACGCTGTCAGATAGGTAACTGACACTACCTGCATAATAAGTGTGTGTATATCAGGTGGAGGCAGGATTTGGGGGGCTTGAATGATGAATGAATGCATGTGTGGCCCATTTCTGCTAATTAGTTCTCCCACTGTCATGTGTTCTGCCTTTCATGGCTTTCTGTACCCTACCAGCAGGTGAAAAAAAAAATGGATGGGTGCAAGGTGATGATGATGATGACTTTTGAGCAAAAAGAATTTATGAAAAAGAGACATAGCAAGGATATACTGTACAGGGATGCTAATTGGCATTGTAAAGATGACATAATACTGTTGTGTAAAGAAAAGCCATGAAACTCAAGAAGTTGGTGTTATATTCAGTGGTTTTCAATTTCACCAACATGCTGTTTGATTTTTGACAGAACTTAATGGTATCCTTTTAGAATACTGCACTGTTAGAATCACTTAGAAGTGACATGGTGAAAGACAAACTCATGCTTGTGGAAAGTGCGGTATCCAAGCACTCCCATCCTCTCCACTTTCCTTTCCTTCTCCCCTTTAAGGCAAGACTAGCATACATTGTAAAGTGTTCCAGGGAGGACTGCTTTATTACTTTTGCTTGTTATAGCTTAGCTATAATAGTTATTGACCTTAAACTTTGCATACCCAGCATGCCCTCTTCCATTTCATACCCATAAAACTGGTTTTTGATTAAATTTGTTTTTTTTCCTACTAAAAAAATGCCTTTACAACAGTAGCAGCTACACTTTGGCACACATTGACCTTAGAATTAATACACAGGTGCTTCACCTCAATCTGTGAGCTAGTACAATCATATATATATATATGGAATTTTTTTTCCTATGCCAGGGACATGGCAAATTTCCTCAATATATATATATATGGATGGGGTGATGAGAGAAGTAGACACAAGTAATAGAGAGAGAGAGATGGTGTTGGTAATGAATGGTGATGGATGGAATATCTCAAACCTTGTCCTTCTGCCTACAGATGACTTTACACTCCCTCTTCTGACTTTCCTTCATTCATTCTTTCCTCTTCCTTCTGCCTGTGGGTGACTACACTGAGTGACAAGCTAAATGGTCTCCTGTACACCAGGAATCCATTTACTATGCTGGATAGTAACCATATAACCAAATTTTAGCACATGGTGGTTTAGTGGGTAATTATGGCGCTCCAATTGGATTGAGCCAGTGAAGGTTTATGTCCAAGGGATGGTTGGGGTTTATTGCTCACATAATGCCACGCAGGGATGAGTGAGGCTGGTCACTTTCATCTGAAATATCAGGACCAACTTTCCTAGCCCCAAGCTCCAACACTTATCATGGAGCAACATAGGATTGGATGATGGATGGATGGAATGATGTATGCTGATGATGCAGTGCTACTTGCAAATACCGGACAAGAGCTTGGTAGACTGGTGCAGAGTTTTGTAGATGTCTGTGAGCGTTGTGGCTTGTAAGTAAATGTAGAAAAGAGTAAAATGATGGTTATTGAGAGAGAAGGTGACTTCCAGTGAGATGTTACAGTAAATGGAGAGAGACTGGAGTTGGTGAGAGTTCAAGTACCTGGGTACAGTGAAAGAAGAGAGAGGAAAATGTGCAAAAGAAGAGGAAAGTAGAGTGACACATGGAAAGTAGCTGGTACAGTGAAGGCCTTGATAAGAAGCAGAGGCTTGAGTGTTGCAGCTGCACAATGCTTACATGAAGGAGTGTTAGTGCCAACCTTAACATGTGGATGTGAGACTATAGAGTGGCATCATAAGCTTCAAGGTAAAAAAAAAAAAAAGGCAGCTAAAACAGCCTCATGACAGAGAGAGGCCTGTCATATGTGAGTATCCAAAGCCAATAACGGTTTCAAGGTACTACAGACGTGTCGATAACCATATTGGAGATTAAACAGCAACTGTTTTGATTCTGTGAGCCATGCGAGATGACTATTGCTGTGTGTGTGAGAATGTCCTTAAAATACCGAATGTTCTAGGACGACAAAGACTGGAAGAACGAGAAGAGGGGGATGGAGGAAGAAGGGGTTGAAAGGGAGAAAGGAAGGAGTGAGAGGGAGGAGAGAAGGGGAGGGTGGAGGTAATGGGAGAGGGAGGTAAGGAAGAAGGGAGGGGAAGGGGAGGATGAGGGAAGCATGTTTTTCAGGAAGGACGAAGAGGTGAAGGGAAGGAGAAAGACTAGAGGCGAAAGGACAAGGAGGGGAAAGGAAAGACAGGAAAATGAGAAAAGGGAGAGGGGTGGAGGAAAAAAGGGTGTAAAGAGAGGAAGATGGTGGAAACAGGCAAGTTGGTGGAGGGAGGGGGGGGGGAGAACTAGTGGAGAGAGGGAGGGAACAAGCGGAAGGCAAGAATTTGGAGGGAGCAGGTCAGGAATTCGCTGGCTTTGAAATTGATCAGTCTGGCATGAGCAGTGACGGGAGGAGGACGTCTATGATTTTGGTAAGATATATTTCCTTTTTCTTCCCATTAAGTTCTTTTATGAAGATATTGATTATACATAATTTGTATTGTAAACATTTTTCAGTAGTTTTAAGATTAATGAAATCATAATAGCTGACAACGGAAGAGGAACAGATCTGTATGTGGAGTTTTGGGGTGGGTTGTGTGTTTACTTAGGGGGTTTGGGATCGGTGTGAAGTTCAGGTTTGGGGCGTGGAATTTTAGTATTCAGTGCTTATGGTTATTTTAGTGCTGATTTTCTTTCTTTATGTGTGGTGGCTGATAAGAATTTTTTTTCCCAGCTTGTTGGCGAAAAACAAAGTGGAGGCGAATAATTTGTGGCCACCCTTTCCGGTTTCAAGGCATTTAGCTGCTGAAGGCTGCCTCCACAACAGCTGCTACACAGCAGCTACAGCTATCGCAACCACAACCATCACTTTGGAGAGTACACTAATGCCTTCTGTTATTGCTATTATTATTTAATGCTTGCTTCCACTTGCCATTTCTGGAAGGTGTACGTTTATTCATTTTCACAAATTTAAAAATATGGTACAGCAAGTCTCATCTAACAATGATCTCTAGCCCCTTTTTTCAGTTTCTGACCAAGTGAATTCAGACTGAGATGATAATTTTGACTAGTAACCAGGGAGACGTCTTAACTCATAGCTAAAGTTCAAGATCCTCAGCCCTTTTTCAGTTCGTTTATGGCCAAGTGTAGTCAGACTTTTTGACTAAAGATCTTTCACAATAACTTGGCCAAATTTCCATTATCGTAACCAATGTCACATAGCTGATTGGCAGAAAGACAATGGTATGGCTTTATTCTTCCCATAATAAATCATGACTGATGTCCTAATATTAATCAGGCACTACAACCTGGCATTCAAGATGGAGACTTGGCAATTTTAGAGTAAAAGCAGTATGGTAACCAAGGACTCTTCTAACTCCTAACTATGGTTCATCAAAGTCCATGTAACGGCTATAGATCTAAAAGCGATAACTCCCCACTTCTAATACTTAGCTGTAACAGAAACTTATTAAAATGTTTATCCTGTACACTTTAACTTGTCTAAAATTTCTCAGTATTTTGGGTTGTAAAAGTGCTGCCTACTTCTTCCTTAGCCTTTATCATTCTTTTTCTGTGCCTGCCCTCCTTTCTTCCTATTTCTCCTATATTTCCTGTCACTTCTTACTGCTTTTCTTTCCTTTACAGGTGGCATTATATTGAGTGACAAGCCAAATGGTTTCCTGTAAGCCAAGAAACCATTTACAACGCTGGGTGGTAACCATATAACCAAACCATACGTGCTCCCTACGTGTCAACAAGTGGGTTGGTGGAGGGTTAGTGCCCCTCCCCGTAAAAAAAAATAACTCAAAGTCAAATGGCCACCCCTTANATGCATGGAAGAAGGAACCAAAGGCCACGGGCCTGCATACTGTTCCTTCCAAGAAAAAGCAAAAACAGTACAAAAGAGAGCCAAATTCAAGATCCGTTCAATTCGAGATGCCTGGACACACTGCGTTTGAAAGACTGGAGATCATAGGAAGTAGGAAATACAGACAGAGGAAGACAGTTCCAGAGTTGACCAGTTGCATAAATAAAAGACTGGGAGTAACGGTTAACTCTTGCATTAGAGAGTTGGACAGAAAAAGGATGAGAGTTTGTTGCTAGACGGGTACTACGTGCCCGTCGTAGAGGTGGAGGGATGCAAGCAGACAGTTCAGAGGAACAGTGACCATTGAAGTAGCGATAGAAGAGAGATAAAGATGCAACAGTGTGGCGAAGAGACAATGGTTGAAGGGAATCAGTAAGAGGAGGAGAGTTAATGAGACGAAAAGCCTTTGACTCCACCCTATTGAGAAGAGCTGCATGTGGGGAGCCTCCCCACACATGAGAGTTGTACTCCATACATGGGCGAATAAAACCCGTGTACAAGGTCAACAACTGTGCTGGGGTAAAGAAAGTACGGAATCGGCTTAGCACACCTAATCTCTTAGAAGCAGATTTCACAAGAGATGTAATATGTTCTTGTAATATTAGGAATACTTTCATTAGGTGGTTAAAATGGAAAGCCTAACAGCCATCATTTTCATCCCATCCACCTTATGTCTTAACTAAACTTAGTTTTAATAAGTTATTCATTTTGGAGCTGCAGAAGTAAGGTATAGCCTTTATTTATCCCTCCACTACAAGTATATCCTTTAAGCTGGATAAAATCATTGGGATTTGGCAGGATTGAATTGAAAGTGACAAGAAGCACCCTGACATCATTTCCATAGTGATTTTGTCTTAGGGGTTAAACCATAATCATCTTGAGCAACCAGAATTTAAAAGTAGGCTGCCATACACCTCTTCCTTGGCTAATTATTCTAGGGACAGCAATGTTGGTAGTAAAACCTTATCCTTTATACAAATTTATGCTTTTCAAAGTGCCATTAGCACTTTGAACTTCAGACAAATATCATTTCATTCTTGCTATTTCCAGATTATATGCATCATATATATTTTGAAAAAGATAATAGCCTTCACTAACCCATAACTTTTTCCTGAGCAAATTATCCCTATTATACCTTACTGTTCTGTTGTCATACAACTTCAAACATCAAAGCCATAGGTCCTCCCTAAGTTGTAAAATTGCAGGTTGCAAAATTGCCTGGTGGTAGCAAGAATAAAACTAAAAATAAATCATCAAAGAATAGGTGATAGGGGAGTTAAGGAATTAGAAGTACATCTTAGTTTGAAGTTATCACTAGGCCTTCTGAAATTTGAAAAAGGTGGACTGCTGGCATAAATTTCCCTTTTATGGACCACAATCCTCCTTTCAGGGGGTAGGAAAGTAGTTAAGGAATATTTCTGTAATCAGGCAGTTAAGCAGCTGTTATATCAGGCCCATCACGTAGAAGAAAAAAAAAATCCTGCTTATGACAATCTTGTATAAACATCCAAAAAAATAGAGCAATAGAGACAGATGGATAGACAGATAGCTTAAGCACCCAGGGATTATGGTGAATTATCTTTAAGTGTATTAGCAGTGTTTACAGTTTTTGCCTGCCTTTAATTATTGAATGAGACCACCTGTAATTTGGCCAGCATCAATATCATTTTAGTGGGTTAAGGTGCTCCCAGTGACTAATTTGAGATTTGTTAAGTGGATATTTGCTACTGTCTACTATTTACTGTAGATCCCTGGTTGTCTGTTGGGTTAAGTTGGTCCAACTAAATGTGCTTTGGAATATTAGGTCTTTTTCTCTCCGACAAGGAGAGTATGTTTTCACCAGTTTGTTAGTTGGTCTGTTAGCAGGATTACTAAAAACCTAAGGGATTTGGACCAAATTTGTGGATAGATAAGCCATGTCATAGGGAACAGTTAACTTTTGAGACCGATCTGGATCGTATGACATATTCTGGATCTGGAAATAACATTTTGTGAAATTTTAATCAGTGTTGAGAAAATCTAACCAATTATGAAGAGTGGTTTGGAAATTATGATGCCCCTGCCAGAGAGATGCACTCCATTGAGTGCCCCTTTAGTTTAAGGTATGGAATTTAACCTCATGTTTTTCAGACGATGTGGGTGGCAGGTTTTTGAATGATAGGTGTGTTAGTGTGTGCTTAGGTCCCTGGTGGTTTAGTGGGTGTAAGCACCTGGTAGTTTAGCGGGTTTGGATGCCAGGTGGTCAAGTGTTCAGGTGCCGGGTGACCTGGAGGGTTTGGGTGCCTGGTGATGTGGAAGGTTTGGATGCCTGGTGATGTGGAAGGTTTGGATGCCTGGTGATGAGGAAGGTTTGGATGCCTGGTGGTCCAGTGGGTTTGGGTGCCTGGTGCCTCAAACACAGCTGAGTATACCAGTTTTGGGAGTGGTTCAGTTCCAGCACATAAAAACAAACCAGTTAATATGTCTGTCTATATTTGCAGGAGGTGAGTTTACTTCTAACAAGATGGTTGATGATTGTATCAAGACAGCAAGAGCAACCCACTTGTGTAGAGAAAAATGCCTTATGTGCCAAGAAGATTGGTAATGTGTTAAAACTCTCTCTTTTTGCTTTAACTTGGCCTAAGATCACCATGCTAGTCATGAATAAGTACTGTGGAAAGGGTGTAACTTTGGCCTAAAATTACTGTCTTAGAATCATAATGTGTTTAGTGGTGACTAGATTAAAATTAGCAATGCTAGTAACTAAAAAGTGCTGTGGAAATGATGTACAGACACTGTTGTTTGTTTTTGCTACTAAACTAAGTTGAAGGAGGCTGCTAGAGGATAAATCATGGCCAAGTTAAGGTGAAAGAACTCTAGTTGTATATACAAAAAGTCCTCATTTATGTGCTAGTCGTGGAGAAGTGCAGTGGAAAGTTAGTAAAAGTATAGTTTATTTGGAAAGTCCTCATTCACTTTTTTTTTTTTTTTTACTTATTTTGTCCCCAGGCTCTTTTATATGCTAGTCATGAAGAAGTGTTTAATTTTGTCCCCAGGCTTATTTGAGCATGAACATGGTGGACTGCAGGCTGAATTTGCCCTTAACCTGTAGTTCACCATTACGGTATCCTTTGGGAGGATAGGGAGGTACTGTATATGAATAGTAACCAAGGAGACTCATGAAGGCAACCCTCGTCAGTGCCTGTGAAGTGGGTTAATATGACTAGTAACCAAGGAGACTCCTGTAGTCCACCGTTGTCCTTTGGGAGGATAGGAAGGGAACTGAGGGATAAATTGTTTAATGATATTGTGAATTTAAGGTCTATCTATCTATTGCCAGACGCCATAATCCCGTAAGGGGTGGCCATTTGACTCTGAGTTATTTGTTTTACAGGGAGGGGCACTAACCCTCCACCAACCCACTTGTTGACACGTAGGGAGCACGTATGGTTTGGTTATATGGTTACCACCCAGCGTAGTAAATGGTTTCTTGGTTTACAGGAAACCATTTGGCTTGTCACTCAATGTAAAGCCACCTGTAAAGGAAAGAAAAGCAATAAGAAGTGACAGGAAAGATGGGAGAAATAGGAAGAGAGGAGGGCAGGCTCAGAAAGAGAATGATAAAGGCTAAGGAAGAAGTAGGCAGCACTACATCAAGTGAGTGGATGATGGTCGCCACCACCTACCACTAAATTTGAACCTGGGTCCGTAAAGACTGCATGCCACCTCTCTACCGATCGAGCCACGGCCATGTGGATTTAAGGACTAGTTGTTAATTAGTCACAGTCTGTCAGGACAAGCAGACCCATCTACCACAGGCAAGTCACAGCCTCTTTCAGGGCCACCCTACATAGTGATCTGATGTTCCCTTGTGGCTGACAGTGCCCAGCAACAGCAAGGTGCAGGGAAAAAATGTGGAGGTTTGATTCGTGGATGGATGCTGCATTTCTCACCCAGTTAACAGGGCACCATACCAGCCGCCACATCACCCAGATATCTGATTATATGGTAACCACCCAGCATTGTAAATGGTTTCCTGGGTTTGCAGGAAAACAATTATGATTATATGGGCGACAAAGAAGCCGAGACGGATGCGAGAGTTATATGTAGTGAGGAGGAGAGAGGTGAAAAGATTAGTAAGAGAGAGTAAGAAGAGAGTGGATGAGGAGTTTGGAAGGAATTTGAGTGCAAAGTGGAGGGAATGTAAGAAAATGTTCTGCAAGGAGGTAGAGAGCTAGACAGGGTGCCAACGAAGTCAGTGGGGGTGTGAAAGATAAAAATGGTAGATTACTAGTGGAGAAGGGAGAAAAAGTAAACAGATGGAGAGAACACTTTAATGAACTGTTGAACATAGAGAATGAAAGTAATGCAAGTATAAGTGGCTGGGGAATGGCAGGGAGAAGGAGGGTTGTGAGAAGAGAGGAAGAAATCACCAGGATGGAAGTGGTGGAAGCAATGAAGAATGTTAAAATGGGGAAAGCCCCAGGAATTGAAGAAGTGTGTGGTGAAATGCTGAAGCATGGGGGAGAGATAGTAATAGAATGGATGTGGAAGGTGTGCAGATTGGCTTGGGAGGAGAGTAGAGTCCTGGAGGATTGGAAGTCAGGTATAATTATTCCTCTGTACAAAGGAAAAGGGGAAAAAGCAGTGTGTGGTAATCATAGGGGCATTTGCCTTCTCAGTGTAATAGGAAAAATATATGGTAGGATACTTATTGACAGAGTT
>JAGKTI010023536.1:0-14764 GCA_018397915.1 Birgus latro
CTCCTGTAGGTCCACTTCATTTCCCACTCTAGGTCCATTTCATATCCCCCTCTTGATTCTCTCCAGGTCCCTCTCTAGGTTCACTCACTCCATGCTCCCCTCTAGGTCCACTTACCCCATGTCCCCCTCTAGGTCCACTCACTCCAGGTTCACTCTCTTCAGACCTTCCTGTAGGTCCATTTCATGGCCCCCTCTTGATTCACTCCAGGTCCTCTAGGTCCACTCCAGGTCCCCCTCTAGGTCCACTCCAGGTCCTCCTCTAGGTCCACTCCAGGTCCTCCTCTAGGTCCACTCCAGGTCCCCTTCTAGGTCCACTCCTGGTCCCCCTCTAGGTCCACTCCAGATTTTCCTATAGGTCCACTCCAGGTCCCCTTTAGGTCCTTTCCAGGTCCCCCTCTATAGGTCCACCCTAGGTCCCTCTTTAGGTCCACTCCAGGTCCCCCTCTAAGTCCACTCCTGGTCCCCTTGTAGGTCCACTCCAGATTCTCCTATAGGTTCACTCCAGGTCCCCCCCTCTATATCCACTCCAGATTCTCCTCTAGGTCCACTCCAGGTCCCCCTCTAGGTCCACTCCAGGTTCTCCTCTGGGTCCACTCCAGGTCCCCCTCTAGATCCACTCCACGTTCTCCTCTAGGTTCATTCCAGGTACTCCTCTAGGTCCCCTCCAGGTTCCCCTTTAGGTCCACTCCAGGTCCCCCTCGTAGTCCATTCCAGGTTCCCCTCTAGGTTCACTCCATGTCCCCCATCAGTTCCACTCCAGGTTTCCCATCATTTCTACTCCAGATCCCCCTTCTAGGTTCAGTCCAGGTTCCCCTCCAGTTCCACTTCAGGTTCCCTTCTGGGGCCACTCCAGGTCCCTCTCAAGGTCCAGTTTATCATTGGTCCTTGGTAAGTCCCCCAATAGTCCCCTGTACAGTAGCATTGGTTTGTTATACGTGTGATTGAATTCTCTTATTTTAGTGCTAATTACTGGAGGTTTATAAATTCCTTTTCTTTGGCCACAGGACCAATGGAGAATGACTTTGACTCACCAGGCTCTGGTACTATAAACACTTGGAGCAGCATCAGCATCCCTACCAGCACCAACACCACCACTGCTGCCGCCCCCAGATATTACTGGGTGGAGAAGATACTTGATGTCAGAAATACTGAAGTAGGTTTAGGTCCTGCTGTTTTACTTTAACCCTGTTGATGTGACAAACCAATGTACTAGGTTTGACAAAATATACAGTACAGACACTTGAACTGGAAAGTAGGTTTAACCACCATCCACTTTCTTTGTGTATTGTTACCTGCAGGTTACTCTACACTGAGTGTCAGGGCAACTTGTTTCCTGTCTCTCATTCTCTCATTCTCTTTTTTACAATTGGATGGTTAACTGTAGAGCCAACCCCCATAATGAGTTGCATAATGAGTTGATGAGAGCAAGGACGTGTGCTGTAGTCTGTGCAAGCTGATGGCAGACAGGATGGGATAGGACTGGAGATGTATGTTCATGCACTACTGAGGGTGGGTGGGGTCTGAAGCACCAGAGGGTGTGTGGCATTGCTGCTCCTCAGGCTGCTGCTCTTGCTATCGGATGAACAAGTCTAATGCATGCAGACATGTACAGTGCCTTTCAAAATGAATTAAAAGTTGAATGTAATCCACAGGAATATCCACACATCCTAGCCCATGGAGTGCTAGTCACAGCTTTAGCTGTATGAACAGGGGAATTTGAGTCACATCTTAGGCTGTGATAGACAACTCTGTACTTCAGATTTGTGCTCTAGGTAGGCTCCTAGGTGGGTTATTGCATGCTCTGTGGATTATAACATGCTTTGTGCATGTGTTCTGTGGAATGCTGAGGATGGTTTTCTCAATGGACTGCATTCTCTTTGACTTAGAAGGATCTTTAGCCCCAGTTCTATCTTTTTCTTAAGTGCAACTTTCTCATACATTATTTATACCTTTTCTTCACTACATACAGTAATTGACTGTAGAAATAGCATGTAGAAAAATTTTAACATACCAAATGGACTACAGAATTAAACCATTGAGAATTTGGCTTAAAAGCATGTTGTTCAGTTTATCATATGTTTGTTCTTGCAGTAAAACAGATAGAGAGTGAGGCCACCATTTATAGGTCCCTTGCCACCACTGCATCCCACCTCCACATAAAACATTTCTTCCCAACTTCCCCATGCTGCCCCATGAAAGAGATTTAATCTTATCCACAAATTTTTACTAAATAAAAGTACAGGCGGTCCTATTAATTATATAAGATATGTACACACTGGGTCACTGGTTTAGAGGTACAGTTGGCTGTATAAGCAGAAACACTTATTTCAGATCTTGCAGCAACTTTATGGCTTGTCTTTAGCAGCTTGAAGTGAAAATTTGTTAGTTCAACAACATTACAGTAAAGCAGATGTAAATAAAGGCTACCTATATAGTTCACGACAAATAAATTCAAGTTTTTCTACCATAATTTGACATTACAGTACTGTAAAATGACATAGGCGGATCTAGGTATCCATTCTGGGGGGGCCAAACAAGAAAGGGGCAGCATAGACGGCTATTCTGGGAGGGACCAAGCAAGAAAGGGGTGCCATAGACAGCTATTCTGGGGGGGGGGGGTGCAAGCAAGAAAGGGGCGCCTGCTAGTAGCCAGTTTTTTAAATTTTTACAACTTATTACTTACATATCTAATTCTTATGAGTATCTTTTGGAAGGTTAGGCTAGACATACAGTGAACGTTTTCTTTTGGAAAACGTTCATTAACGTCCCCATTTCCACACACACGAACAAAGATACTTTTTGAGTGCGACATCGGTATGTCTGGGTGAGGGTGAGGTGCCCGACGCTTCTTCTTGCCTATGGCCTTAGGAGTTGAAAGGAATAAGAGACGCAGCAAACAACTGGAAGGAATTACAGAGGGGTGCCAACATACCTCCTGGGGGGGGCCATGGCCCCCCCCCTAAATTTGCAAGTATATAATGATGCATCAGTGAAAATATTTAGGATGGAAATGGGAGTGGAGGAAATAAGATTCCAAGAAGGCAGTGTTGCCAAATGCATTGCGCATTGCATTTTTTTTTTCCCCTGAATTTGTTAGGTTACTGAATTGGTTCCAGTGTAGATGCTTATTTTGCTAGAAAACACAGTACAGTAGAACCTCTGTATACTGCATCAGTTGGAGGTAATCCTAATCCAATAAAGCCATCAATCAGGTAAATCCAATTGTCTCCCCTTGAAGTGGGCTTTCAAGTAAGTACTGTAACATAAATGAGTAAAATAGCATATTCTAAAAATTGAAAACTACACCCATTTTACACTAACTTCGCCCAGAATTTCACACCTTTGTCCTCCCCAACCTATCCCAAGTGGGTGGGAAAAACTGCCACCAGTGTTGATATTCTGAGTCACCCAGTGCGTGGGGAGAGTTTGGTAGAACTGCATTATATGCCCCGTGTAACGGATAGTGTACATTAAATGCAAAAAAATGTCCAGTGGGCCCAAAGTTGTCCTGTAGGTTTGTGTGATCTTTCCCATTTAATGGATGATGTCTGATATGTCCAAAGGTTTATCAGAGGCCCTCAAAGTGTCTGTTAAATCTGATATCCAGTTTAGCTGGATACAGTATAGCAAAGGTTTATTGCATTGTATTGTACCTTTCCCAAATGATTAAACTGAGTAACATCATTACATCAGTATCTGCTTCATATAATTGGCAGGATAACTGATATCTCATGCTGAAACCAACTTAAATATACAGTATTGCACAGTGAGTTGAGTTTGTTATAGTCTTTCTGCTGTTAAGGGCATATGTTTGTGTCACACCCATAAGTTTTGAGGATATGGTAGTCTGGTCTTCAGCTTGTACAATGCAGAAAGGGAAATACTGGTACCATCTGTCTGTCAGTCTTATTTGTCCATCTCATTTGTATACATTGTATGATTCCTGCCTAATCAAGAATTTTTTCCTGGATGGTCATGACTGAAACACCTCCTTTTTATATTTTCATGTCACAACTCCCTCCTGCCACTGAAGGTGGCCTTTCATCATATATTTTGCTCTTCCATTTTGTCTTTCCATCCCAGTCTTCTTCATGTTCTGTCATCAACTCTACATCCATACAGTGTTCTTCTTAACCTGTTAGACTTTTGCTCCATCATACTCCTCACCATGCACATCACCACATACCTCACAATGCACCGCACGACTCACCTCACAATGCACCGCACGACTCACCTTGCCACACCTCTTTCACACCCTATCTTGCACGTCACCTTTAACTCACCACACACTTCATGTGTAGTGGTATACCTGGGAGGGGAGGGTTCAGAGAGGTCAAGTGACCCCCCCATCCTTAACAAAAGCAGTACAGTATTGTATCCTTATATTCCCATTCCCATCAACTGTGATAAAGTGGTCAGTTACTATTAGCTACCATTATTTTTGTTAGTAGCCTTAACATATGAGGAAACAGTCATGATAACATAGAGTTTCAAGAATTTAAGGACCACGGAATCTCAAGGGTATGATATCAGTTGTAAATGTCCACAGAACCTGCTGAACCTGTAAGGACTGAGACAGTGGTGGGCTGTGCTGGCGATAGATCTGTCCACTGTCCAGAAAATATTTCATCATCCAGAGTTTTTTCCCATCCACAAGTGAAATGAGGTAGGATCCAAAAAGCAAGAAGAAGAAGAAGAAAGAAGGTAATGGGAGAACTAATCAGCAGCATGCCCAGTGAAATTGTGCACACACTCATTCACTCACCTTTGAGCTACTGGAACCCTGACTCCACCTCATAGACATGACCAACTGCACAGGTATTTTGGGGAATTTTGTTTACTGATGGGCTTGCTATTACCTATCACACCCACCCTTCCACAGCGAGATTGTGGACAGATAATGGAGTATCGGGTGCGTTGGAAGGGCTACAGGCCGGTGGATGACTCGTATGAACCTGAATCCCACTTTGGAACGGCTTGCTGTGTATTCTTTGATGACTTTTGGAACCGGTTTGAAGCAGCAAGGCAAGAGGTTGGTACCTTCTAAATACAATAATATTCCATTTGATTAGATGATATTACAGCAGTTGCATTTCTCAAAAACTGTAGCAAGCCATTAAAAAAAATGAAAGAAGAAAGAGAGGAAGAAATTATTTACAGTATATTCATTTGCTTCAAAGCTGTGTCTGATAAAGTACATAGAGCGGCAGCCAGCTTGCACTGTGTGCTGGGGTTCAGATCTGCCAGAGATGACTGGTACTTAGTATCCAACTCAGCAGTGTTTTGGACTGTGGTAGACTAACCCATTGCCTGTATGCTGTTACCATTTTCTAACTTTTACCATTACAGTCTTGTTACAAAAGATGCAGAAGATACTTAGCTTATTGTATTCATTTTGGTTCTGTATTCCTATTAGTATTCGGTCATCGAGAAGGAAGGAAAACTGTTTGTTCATGGTTGATGCATTTCACTTGATTTTCACTCTTAAGACTTTGAATTGGAAGGCCTTCACAGACAATCCCTAATCCTATATTTCATCAAAGAATTTGTAAAGTATTGTATAGAAATGTGTAGTTAAAGTAATACTGTACCTGTGCTGTAATAGGCATTTTAAGGATTTATTATCTGAAGGAAAGTTTGATGAACTTTGGGTTGCAGTTCCGTGATACCATGTACTTTTAGAAACAATCGTCTCTGGAAGCATACAGTTCACCACAGTCGTTATGGTGTTTTGAATCTGCGTGTTAGAGTAGAGCATTTAGTTAACTATTGAGAAATAGGTTTTGAAATTCTTGAGGACTTTTCTGCATAGAAATTAGTTTCAAGTTAAAAAATTATTTGTACTAGTGTTAAAACTCTGCGGACCTTCAGTTTTCTCTCTAAATGTGTTATGATTATTTGGTTCACATAAATATTGGGTATATGGCATTGCACTACCACCATTGCGTCTCCATGAAATGTTTATTACTTTAATTGCTTAAAGAGGGAGTTTCTTAACAAGTATACACTATAAGAAATATAAATGTTAACCCATTGAGTGATGGGAGATCACCCAGGGGAAAGTACAGAATTAGCTAATATCAGTCTAAGTAAGTGGCATAAGGCATCAGTTATTTTTAAGGGGTATGTAAATAAAGGACACTGAAGTATATATACTGTAATGGTAAATTTAAACTTTATGAGGTCACATAAGATGAACTTCAATGACTTTGTAGATGATAGATGATTGGATTCTGGCTAAATTGGTATACACTACACTATCCACTTTAACTATACTTTAAATCAACAGCATTCCTTCTTGAATAAAAAGCTTTAACTAGAGAATAATACTAGAATACCTTGCTATACCTGCTGCAAGGCAACTTGTCTCTTAAGCCCCACCCCTCCACACCCATTGCCTGGAGTTCAGATGAGGAGGGGTGAGGCCAGGACTTCAGGAAAGGGGCAGGACCCAAAAGACAAGTTGCTTGGTGGCAGGTATAGTCACACAAGAATTGCAATGGAAAGGATGTAGAGCCATAGTGTTGTCTTATTGAGCCATTGCACTATGTGAAATGAGCTACAAAAGGGCAAAATTTTCTGCCAGGTTAAAGTAGACAAACTATTGTGTGTGTGGATGGTTGGACTGATATCATGTTTCCTGTACCACCTCAAGTATGCCAGGAAACATCAGGTGGAGGCATCGTCTGTCAGACACCCCAATGTCCTTACCCCTGAGATTGACGAGATCATGAAGCAGTCGCACAGGAAGTTCAAGTCAGCGAGTGATGGGATAGAGGTGAGTTCAGAGGTGTGCAGGCATTCCTCATGAATGTTTTCCAAAATATCACAACTCTTATCATACACTTGGTACATTGACTTTGGGAATTATGGTGGATCAGTATTATTTGGTGGATCAGTATTATTTGGTGGATCAGTATTAAGCAGTTATCTTACAATTTACTAAAGACTTAGTAACAAATAAATATTGTCAATAATGGGCAGCTCACATTAAGGAGATTTGAAGGAAAAAAAAAACAACTCCTGGACATAATATAGCAGTTAGTGTTTCCAACATTGCACTTAAATTCTGTAGGCATTTGTAATTACCCTATATAAGTCAGGGATGAACAGCATTCCAAGTTATCACAGTTTTTCCATGCAATTGACATTGTAAAATGTGGGAAGCTGGGAAGTCTGTTTTTTAGATAGCAATGGAACTGGTCAGTTTTTTGTAATTTACTTGATTTACTGTATATCATCATCATTTTTGTTATAATCCTGACTTCTTTTTCCCACTTGAGAATGGGGTGAGGTAGGATCCAGTAAGCAAGAAAAGAAAACTAATTAATAGCATGCTCAGTGAAATGGACCACTTGCATTCTGTTATTCTGACTCCACTTGACAGGCATGACCATCTGCCTGTTGATTAATTCTCTCTCTCTCTCTCTGTCCTTTATACAGTAGCTGTATCTCGTGTATCCCATCAGATAGTCAATCCACTGACTATGAAACTCAAAAAGGGATGTCAGATCCTTGTCATGTTCTACTCCTGGCATAATTCAACCAACCTACACCTTGCTTTCTCACATATTGTACTTATGTACAGTACCATGTTGATCTACCTTCTTCGTGGCCTATCATACCTCCTCCCTACTTCAGGCTCACTCATATATACCCCTTTCACCACTTTATTTACATCCATTTCCTCCATATGGCCTTACCATCGGAGCACACACTCTTTAACCAACCCTGTTGAATGACTTCCTTACTCCTCATCTTTCATGAATTACAGTACATTATTTCTTATCCATTCCACAGTACACTCCCACACATTCTTCAATAACTCCATTTCCACTGCCCATACTCTTGACTTCATTCTCATGCTGCACCGAAGTCTGACTCTCATTCAGCACTGTTCGCACTAAAACACATTCATGCAGGCATTTGCAGTTTCCTCTCTCAGATTTGTTTGTTATTAAGGCCTTCATAGCACCTATCACTTTCCTTTCGTGTGCTGCTCTACCTTTTATTTAATACTGCACTCAGGTACTTAAACTCATTCACCATTTCAAGTATCTCTCTGTTCACCAGCTTATTACACTAAAAGTTACCTTCCTTCTTCTATCTATCTATCTATTGCCAGATGCCATAATCCCGTAAGGGGTGGCTATTTGACTTTGAGTTATTTGTTTTACAGGGAGGGACACTAACCCTCCACCAACCCACTTGCTGACACGTAGGGAGCACGTATGGTTTGGTTATGTGGTTACCACCCAGTGTTGTAAATGGTTTCTTAGCTTACAGGAAACCATTTGGCTTGTCACTCAATGTAAAGGAACCTGTAAAGGAAAGAAACGCAATAAGAAGTGACAGGAAAGATGGGAGAAATAGGAAGTGAGGAGGGCAGGCACAGAAAAAGAATAATAAAGGCTAAGGAAGAAGTAAGCAGCACTACATCAAGTGAGTGGATGATGGTCGCCACCACCTACCACTACCTTCCTTCTTAACAAATAGAAATAAACAAAAAGGCAGTTTGTAATGAGGACTCAATGTATTTATAAATGTCATTTCAAGACCCTTTGCAGGTGATTGTGTATTTCATTTCATTTTTAAAGGATTTGTACATGTTTGCATGTGTCAGCCTTGTGTACCTGATGGTGGCTGTCCAAGCTACAGAACCTCTAGCAGCATCTCTCTTAATTATATTAATCTGTGTTCATTTTGAAGGATCTCATATTAAGTTTTCCTAGATATGTCTCTTGATCCTGTGCCCTCCACATTCGCACCCCTAGATCTTTTCACTCATTTTCCACCTTCCTCATCTCCACATATCCACGTCATCTTCAGCATCCCTTTATAGTTCATATTATTAATGCTTTTAATTCCCTGCTGATCTCTTAGCCATTTATGTGGATGTTTAGTTTATGTTATCGAAGGCCATGGCCATGCATGCATGTGTAAACCTTTTTAACCTGTAGACGGCAGTTACCTGTGATACTGGGTGTCATATAGCATCAGCACCACCATTTTACCAACAGGTTGTCCAGACAAATTTTCGTTAACATCTGTATGCCCTTACTGACTGTTGCCAACCTTTACTTAGGGCCTTGGTTTAAATTTTGGAGTTTTTCTTTCTCCTTGGCCAGCTGTCATTTCAATGGTAACAGCTCCATTGTACACAAGGAGTAGATTAATTCCAGTTGTATAATGATAACAGCTAAATACAGTACTGTAATGATTTGAGCTTTTGTAGTTTGGCTGAAAATGGCAAAGATGAAGGTACGAGTACATGTGAAAGGTGTAGCCTGCCTCTTGATATATGTACTCCTGATTTCTTTCTAGCTCCCCCCCCCCACACACACTTTTATTTATTTATGTTTTTTACTTGCACCATTGTAAAGGTGAATTTAGGGAAGAGTAAAGTTATTGTCTTCAAGAGAAATGAAGTCACTGAATGCACAGCGAGGTTGGATGATGAGGAAATGGAAAATGTGAGTGCATTTAAGTACTTGGATAGTGTGATGAGTAAGGATGGAAGTTTGAAGGATGAAGTGCTGGTTCTTTGAAAGCAGTGATAAGAAATAAGGAAGTGAGCATGGAAGTAAAAAAAAAAGTTGCTGCATGATGTATTGTGATACCAACTCTAATGTATGGAAGTGAAAATTGAACCCAATTGGAGAGTGACAGCAGTGGAAATGAGTTACTTGAGAGGAACGTGTGGAGTTACATGGAGAGAGAGACTGGCAAATGAGGAAGTGAAGGAGCTAGTGTTGTGGTGCGGATGTAGATGTGATAGAAAGCTTTAGGAGAAATTCATTGAGATGATTTGGCTGTGTGGAGAGGATGGAGAGTGAGAGACTAATGAGCAGAGAGTACGTGAGTTAGGTGGAGTGGGGGAGAGGGGGGGAATGGGGATGAGATGGAGTGGAGAGGTATATGAGAGAGGGGTGTGTGAGCTGGGGGGGAGGGCGACATAGAAGCGATTTGTTTGTGGCCACCCCTTATGGGATTAAGGCATCTGGCAGTAACTAGATAGATAGATAGATCTTTGTATTCGCACAATCAAAGCTGTTTTCTTCAGCAGTATCTTGGCTCATTATTAGCTTTTTCTAACATCTTATTCTGTCAGAGACACGTCTTGTTTTACTTCATTCTTGATTTGTTGTATGTTGTTGTTCAAATATGTTTTACCTCATTCTTGATTTGTTGTATGTTGTTGTTCAGATAATTTGTATTCTCAGTCAGTTTTTATTTGTGTTGGTTTTATCTTTTATTATATTTTATTTTTTTTAATAACAGAACAGAGGAAGGAAAAGCAAATTAATAAAAAAAAAAAAATTCCATACACCAGATTACTGGTGTCCTCCATTCATGAATTATCTGTAACAGTTGGACTTGAACAGCTATAGGTTGAAGTTTGGAGGGAAACAACTCTGGGGAAGCGAGTTTCAGAGAGATGCAGTTCAGGGAATAAAAGAATTCTGATAGGTTTGGAAGTTCTGCAATATGGCTGTGTGACATTCCAGTCACTAGCGCTGCCAGATGCCCGTGTAGCATGAGGGAAGGCATGGAGAGGTGGTACAATGGACGCAACTTCGTCTGAGCATTTGCCATAAAAATATCTGTAAAATAATGCAAGGGAGGCAACATTCCTTCTTACTCTTAGGGGAGGTAAATTATTTGTAATAGCAAGGTTATTAATAATTCCAACAGCTTTCTTCTGAATTTTGTCTAGTTGTTTTAATGCAACCTCTCCACATCCATTCCATAAGGGTGAGCAATATTGAAGCTGAGAGTGCACATGACTCTTGTAAATTAAAGCTATCTGCTTGTCTGTGAAGAAGTTACAGACTCTGTATAATAATCCAAGTTTCTTTGAGGTGGTTTTAGCAAGTGATATGACATGAGATGTCCAGCTGAGGGCACTGTTAAGTGAGACGCCGAGAATTTCAATACTTTTGGAGATGGGAATATTAGTAGCATTGAAGGTAATATATGAATCAGGCAATATCTGTCTATTAGTAAATTGTATATATTTGGTTATACTAGCATTAAATGAGACAAGGTTGTTTTGTCCCCATTCACTGGTCATAGATAAGTCTTGATTTATGGAGGTGGCTGTGCTGAGTTGAGAATTGAAGATATCAGACTTTTGTAAATGGGTGTCTGAGTGTGAATGAACTATGAAGTGTTGAGTCATCTGCATATGAATGGATGAGATTGTCGGTGACAGATAAAGGATCATGAATATGAACCAGGAACAGGGTTGGTGCCAGAACTGATCCCTGTGGCAAGCTGGTGTTAATTGAGTGGAAATTGGAATATACATCATCAGCTTTTACTCTTATTTTTCTGTCGCTGAGATATGAGGCAAGCAGGGGAACAAAAGATGTTAGTCCATAGCAAGGGAGTTTGGACAGCAGGGAACGATCCCATACTCTGTTGAAAGCCTTCGAAATATCTAGGGCTACTGCGTGAGTTTCTTCATATAGGTTGATCGATTGATGGATGGTATGAGTCAGGAGATTGAGTGGTGGATCTATCGTGGCAAAAACTGTATTGTTTATCGCTGATTATGTTCTTGGATTCAAGGTGTTTAACTATGTGCTTATTGATTAAAATTTCAAATACTTTACCAAGAGAAGATGTGACAGCTATTGGTCTGTAATCAGAGGGGTCAGAGGAACTTCTTTTTTTTGGAATTGGGTGGATATTGGCTTCTTTCCATGAAATAGGGAATGAAGAAGTACGTATGCATAGTCTGAATAGTTTAGCAAGAACAGGTGAAAGTTCTGGGGAACACTTTTTCAAAACAATTGGAGGAATTCCATCTGGGCCTGGAGCTTTGTTGTTAGGTAAATTGTCTAGGATGGATTTTACGTATCTTGTCTGTACTTTAAGTGGAACAGTTTCGGGAGAGTCAAGTTCTAGTATTTGGACGTTCTGACTGATTTCCTTTAAGGTAGAATTTCTGGCAGATGTACTGGCAAAGATATTTGCTTTCCTGTGGGGGTCATTTGTAATGTTGCCATCTGAAGACTTTAGTGGGGGAATGGATGATGACTTGTTAAAGTTATTATTGAAAGAGTTGGCTAGATTATTCTGTTGTCATTAGGGTTGTTAAGTAGTTTTGATGCTTGATTATGAAGAAAGTTTGATTTAGCGAGATTTATTACAGATTTTGGACGATTTCTAGCAATTTTAAATTGACAGAGTGATTCAGATGTTTTTTATTTTAAGTGTTATATGCCAGTGACGTTTGGGTTGCTGCTTTTGCACAGTTGTTATCAAACCATTTTGGAGAGTTCAGTCTTTTAGTGAACTGTTGACTTGGTATGAACAAATCCATACCAGCTAGTATTAAATCACTAATATGGGACTGGGTAGAACTGGCATCACTAGAGAAGAAAGACTGCCACGGAATATCAGCAAGATAATTTCTAAATCCATCCCAGTTTGCCCTATCAAAGTGCCAACGGGTCACCCTGACAGGTTCAGAATGGGGAGGTTTGGGGGGACTAACTAATGAGGCTTTAATGAGATTGTGGTTAGAGGATCCAAGTGGTGACAGTACCTCTATCCTGTATTGGTCTGGATTATTTGTCAGGAATAAATCCAAGAGATAGGCATTATGGTCGGGATTATCTGGTATTCTTGTTGGTTGCTTTACCAGCTGCGTGAGATTAAACGATTCTGCAAACAGCTCGCACTCTAGACCAGCATCGTCAGTCCTGGCAGAGTGCAATAACCATTCAACATTATGTACGTTAAAATCACCCAAAATGGTGATTTCGGTACTAAGTGCAAGGTTGAGGTTGCTCAACTGTGTGGATATTGAGTCAAATACACTGGGTTCTGAAGAGGCATTGGGGGAGCGATAAACTATACAGATATATTTGATAATACAGTATTTAGATAATTTAGTTTGTACAATGAGTAATCAAAATTGGATGAAGTGAAGTTTTAGGTAGTATCAACTGCATATTGTGATTTTATATATAACCTGCATATTTTTCATTAGTTCCTCATCCCATCCTTAAGTGGGAAAAAGAAGCCAGGATGAGGTTTGATTATATTGGTAATTACAGTACTGTACATACTTAATAATTTCATTATTTCTGAATTCAAGAAACAGAAGGCATATTTAGTGAAGTGGCATGGGTTCCCAGAAGAGGTGGACTGGACATGGGTGAGAGAGAGAGACATGAGACATGCCTGGGACAAAGTGGAGGCATTCCAACACCAGTGTCGGATCCAGAAGGTGATCAGCAGCCAGGGAGCACGCCACTACGACAACTGGGAGAAGCACAACGAGGACCACAGGCGGTTGGTCCAGTAATTTAGTTTAAGATATTAGCAGTGGTGAATCTAGAGAAAATATGGGGGGGAGGGGGGCTGGGGGAGAATCAACTTAAAATTTATCAAATTTTATGACAGTGAAAGATGTAGAAACTATTAATATCACCGGCCAAGTTATTACTTTAGTATTACTACTATTAGTATTATTATCATTATTATTGTTATTATTCAGTGGTAGGTTCGGGTGCTTACCATCCACTCACTCGATGCAGTTTTTCTCTCGGGTGACTGCCCTTTCCTCTCTTCCTTCTTTCCTTCCGTCCTCCTCTGTCTTTCTTCCCCTCATCCTTTCCTCTTCCTTATGCTATAGGTGACTGCACGCTCTCTTCAGTCTTTTTTTTTTTTCCTTCATTCTTTCCTCTCCTTCTATCTGTGGGTGACTCTACACTGAGTGACAAGCCAAATGGATTCCTGTACACCAGGAAACCATTTACTACACTGGGTGGTAACCATATAACCAAATTATGGCACAAGATGGTTTAGTAGGTAATTAAGGCACTCCATTCGAATTTAGCCTGTACAGGTGTATATCCATGGGGTGGTTGGGGTGTATTGCCCATGTAATGCCACTCAGGGATGAGTGAGGCTGGTCACTCTCATCTTAAATGTCAGGACCAGCTTGAATAGTGACCAGCCTCTGTGAGCAATAAACCCCAACCACTCCTTGGTTATACACCTGTACAGGCTCAGTCTGATTTGGAGTGCCTTAATTACTCACAAAACCACCAGGTGCCATAATTTGGTTATATGGTTACCACCCAGTTTAGTAAATGGTGTCCTGGTATACAGGAAATCAGTTGGCTTGTCATTCAGTGTAGAGTCACCCATAGATAGAAGGAAGAGGATACAGTGAAGGAAAAAAAGACAGAAGATGGAGTGTAGACACCCTGTAGGCATAAGGAGGAGGAAAGAATGAAGGAAAGAAAGACAGAAGAGGATGGAAGAGAGGAAAAGGCAGTCACCCAAGACCAGCACTACATCAAGTGAGTGGATGGTGAGTACCCCCACCTACCACTGAAAAATCCATCAATCCATCATCCAATCCTATGTTGCACAATGAGAAGCAGAGGAGCCTGGGGTTAGGCAAGTTGGTCCTGACATTTAGGATGAGAGTGACCAGCCTCACTCATCCCTGAGTGGCATTATGTGAGGAAAAAAACCCAACCACTCCTTGAATATAAACCTGCACCGGCTCAATCTGATTGGAGCACCTTAGTTACCCACTACACAAGCAGACACCATAATTTTGTTATATGGTTACCATCCAGTGAGGTAAATGGTTTCCTAGTGTAGAGGAAACCATTTGACTTATCAGTTAGTGTAGAGTCACCCATAGGCAGAAGGAAGGGGAAAGAATGAAGGAAGAAAAACAGAAGAGGGAATGTAAAGTCACCCATAGGCAGGAGGAAGTGGAAAGAATGAA
>JAGKTI010023537.1:0-14763 GCA_018397915.1 Birgus latro
CTCTCGGGATTTGTCTTGGAAAAAACATATTACATCTCTTGTGAAATCTGCTTCCAAGAGATTAGGTGTGCTAACCCGACTCTGAACTTTCTTTACCCCTGCACAGTTGTTGACCTTGTTCACGGGTTTCATTCGCCCGTGTATGGAGTACAACTCGCATGTATGAGGAGGCTCCCCACATGCAGGTCTTCTCAATAGGGTGGAGTCAAAGGCTTTTTGTCTCATTAACTCTCCTCCTCTTACTGGCTCCCTTCAACCTTTGTCTCTTCGCCACACTGTTGCTTCTTTATCTCACTTTTATCGCTACTTCAGTGGTCACTGTTATTCTGAACTGTCTGCTTGCATCCCTCCACCTCTACGACAGGCACGTTGTACCCGTCTAGCAACAAACTCTCATCCCTTTTCTGTCCAACTCTCCAATGTAAGAGTTAACCGTTACTTCCAGTCCTTCATTTATGCAACTGGTCAACTCTGGAACTGTCTCCCTCTGTCTGTATTCCCTACTTCCTACGATCTCCAGTCTTTCAAACGCAGTGTGTCCAGGCATCTCGAAATGAATGGATCTTGAATTTGGCTCTCCTTATTTATTGTTTTTACTTTTTCTTGGATGGAACAGTATGCGGGTCCTGGCCTTTGGTTCCTTCTTCCTTGTAAAAAAAAAAAAAAATCACCTGTTAGCAGTAACATGGTCAGTAAGGGTATGTTGCCCCACGGTCTCTCCAATGACGAAATTTACGGTGAAAGTGATTCCTGAGATGGAGGACAAAGAAACAAAGAAGCTAGAGGGAGAAACAAACAGAAGTGATGAGGTGGTAATGTCATAAATGAAGGTGCCATATGCTGGGGTTTTGGGTGAGTGAACAATGCTTTTATCACCTATATTATAGTGTGAAACCCATATAAATTCATACCAAATAATTAAATAAATACGTAATTTAAAGTGGATTGAATTAGTTAACCCTTCCATAGTTCGTTTTCTTTAGCCAGGTACCCTGAAAAAGAAGGAAATTGTAAGGCTGACTGACACCTGTTATAAGCTCAGGAGGGCGATTTTTCTATGAATTATCGATGTTTCTCACCAAAAGCGGAGGTTTGAGCCATAAAAAAAATAAAAAATAAAAAATGAAAATCGGTCGGGTTCTGCTGGTGTGTTAGGTAAAAACTCGGTCGGGACTGGACGGGTTAAGGCAACTAAATCCCTTAATTCACCAGCAATCATCTTTCAAATACTAACTAGTTCCCTAAGATTTGACCAAATCATTAAGGTCACTTAGCTATAATGTATATTGAGTCGAACAACAGATGACGACGGGCCTGCTGTTTCGGTCGCTTCCTAGGCAATCAGGCGTCCTTGTTGGTGTGTATTTACAAGCTAGCTGAACGTATCTGCTAACGGAGTGAAGTATGCTCAAGGAGTGAGTCGGTATGGCGAGATCCTTGTCCCTCATGTGACTGAGCAGTTACCAGTTGTTTATTAATTACAAAGTCAAATAAAGCTAACTTACTCCGTGAAATATACAAAGTGAATCTCACTTAATCTAATCTTAGTTTTAAACTATACTAAACCAAACATTCTCTTTTATCTAGAAAGATATATTGACCCCATGTATACTTTTTAGCATGATGCTTTTCATCCTTTACGACATGTCACAGTCATGCAGACACAATGAGGTCAATGGAAAATTCCTAATTATTTACATGAATGTACAATATATTTGTCCACAAGTGTTAAACGTAGTAGCATTAATTTATTAATAATAAGAATTATTAACAGAACACAATCTCTGGGTTTTTAAACCTCTCGAATTATTATTAGCATTCTGCAAGTTTTCCTCTGCCCTTTAACAAAGAGCACAACCGCTCTGAGGGAAAATATTTCCCACAGTTTGGGGGCTGGGCGAAAAATGATACTCTGTATCATGTTATGTGACCCTTAGCCAGGAGCTCTTTCCACAGATCTCGAGAGCCCTGTGTTGCAGTCCTTCTAGGTCGCGCATCTTGACCCAATTGTTCTCCACCATCCTCTGTTTCCGAGGGAGCCAGTAACTCAAGGGGTACCAGTTCAACTATCGTTTTTATGCTGAGATGTCCCCTACATTTAATTTTTACAAGTCTCAGCACCCCTTCTGAGTCTGGATGTGTGGAAATTACCTTAGCTAATGGCCACTGGGATCTTGGTTGTTGGGTTTTTGCTAAGACCACATCTCCTATGTTTATAACTGATTTGTTGCTGGCAGCTTGGGCCCCATAATATCTTTCTCTTAGGCTCAAAAGATATTCTTCACTCCAATGTCTATTCCAGATGTCCAATACCTTTCTCAGACGTTAGTATCCCCTGCGTAGATGTCCTATTTCACTATTTCCTATTGTAGGACCATTTATTTCCTCCTGGATATCCACACAAGGTATCGGATGAAGTTTCCTGCCATGCAACATGTTAGTGCATATTGCTGTTAATGTGTGTGCGCACGCACACACCTTTTGCATCACGAGTGGTGATGTCACTGGAAGGGTCCTGCGGTATGCAGCCGGGGGCATGGGCAGTTCGTGGTGTGAGACCGGTGAGTGTGGTTTGCCTTTTCTGACACTGGTAGCAGAGCGTAGTTCGAAAATAATGGCGTCGTGTTCGACTAAGTGGCCTCCAAAACTTGAAAGTGATTCTGCTTATGAGAGATGGAAAAAGAACATCAACATTTGGTGTGAACTGATGAACTTACCCAAAAAGAAGCAAGCTTTAGCTATTCACCTGTCATTGTCTGGAAGAGTGAGAGTGGTGTCTTCGGAAATTGATGTGGCTGATTTGAAACAAGAGAATGATGTTCAGACCTTGCTGAAAAAACTAGACAGTTTATTTCTCGTGGACAAAGGACGTCGGCAGTTTGCAGCTTTTCATGAATTGTACAACTTCAGAAGAGCCGGTGATATGAACATTCGTAAGTTCGTGGCAGAATTTGAGCATGTTTATTTCAAATTTACGAAGCAGGACATGACACTGCCAAATTCTGTGATGGCTTTTATGCTCTTAGCTGCATGCAAACTTTCAGACAGTGAACAACAACTAGTGACGTCCGCAATAACTGAGGTGACATACGAAAAAATTAAATCTGCCCTAAATCGTATTTTTGCTTGTGAAATTGGCGGGCAGAACGATGCATCGGTGTCTGCCAGGGAGGTGAAGGGCGAACCAGTATTTTGGAGTGACGAAGTTGGGGGTGAGGAAACGTTTTATGTTAGAGGTACTCGACGAGGACGGAGAATGTTGCGGGGTGGTGCAGTACGTGATCAAGGTCGTGGTGGTGGCCGATATTCAACCGTATCTGCTAGAATTCCCCAACGCTTGTCCACCGGCAGGAGGCAGAACCCACTTGGGTTCTAGATTTCATTGGGCACGTGACTGTCCAGATGTATACGAAAACGACGGCAGTCGAGAAGAAAATTCCGAAATTGTGCATCTGACGTTATTTATGGGCTATGCGGATGATGCCGCTAGTATAGGTAAGTTACGGACTCTAGTAGAAGAATCTAAGGGATGTGCTGTTCTAGACACAGGGTGTTCTACAACAGTATGTGGAGTTGAATGGATCAATTGCTATCTAAGTGAGCTCACTGATTACGAACGTGAAGCTATAAGAGAAAAAGCGTCATCCTCAATGTTTACTTTTGCTAATGGTGTCACAGTTTCTTCCCTCAAACGTGTTACTCTGCCCTGCTACAATGGAAATATGCGTGCAACCATCGTGACTGATGCTGTGAACTGCAATATTCCCTTGCTGTTGAGTAAACGTTCCAGGAAAAAAGGAAAAATGCTGATTAACTTTGGAAGTGACCAGGTCAAAATTTGTGGAACTGTCATTAATTTGAAGTCCTCAACTTCAGGCCATTACTTGCTTCCAATTTCTTTATGACTAGGTCGTGAATTGTGGAAACAATCACGCTGGCATCTCTTGGACGTGATGTAGTAAAAGCGGCTTTGCAGTTTCACAGACAATTTGGACACCCAACATCGGCGAAATTAGTTAAACTGATCACAGATGAGGGGATTAAAAGTTCAGAACTGGAGCGGGCTATCAAGGCTGTATCCGATGCTTGTACAGTCTGTTGCAGATTTAAGAAAGCCAAGCCCCGACCCGTAGACAGTTTCCCCATGGCGTTTAAGTTTAACGAAGCCATAGCCATGGATTTGAAAGCTTGGAGAAGGCATTATTTCTTAGTCCTTGTTGATTTGGCGACCAGGTATTGTAATGCGATAGCAATCGCGGATAAGTATGCTCCCACCATTATCAAAGGAATATTTCGGAGCTGGATTGTTGTGTTTGGTGCACCTGGAAAAATTCTTAGACAATGGCTGTGAATTCAACAATGTGGAAATGCGAGCACTGGGAGAGGCCTTCAATATCAAGGTAATGACAACGTTTGCAGAGTCCATGGAGCAATGGAGTCTGTGAGCGTCAAAATGCAGTCATAGGTGACATTGTTAGGAAGATAATGGCTGATAGCCAGTGTGAACTGGATGTGGCCTTGGCATGGACAGTATCGGCAAGAAATGCTCTCACCAACTATGCAGGCTTTTCTCCTAACCAACTTGTTTTTGGTCAAAACCCTGGCCTGCCTAATGTGTATGCAAATGATCCTCCAGCCTTGGAACCTTCATCACCATCGAAAATTGTGAGAGACAACTTGAATGCTCTTCATTTAGCAAGACAAGAGTTTATAAAGACTGAATCAGATGAACGTTTGGCTAGGGCTCTGCGGCACAACGTACGTTCGAGTGACTTAAACGACATCCGAAATGGAGATGAAGTCTTCGACAAAAGAAATGACAGTCATGAGTGGCACAGTCCTGGAACTGTAATAGACAGAGATGGGAAACAAATTCTGGTGAGACCTGGTGGTGTCTATGTGCGAGTGCACGTGTGTAGTCTAGTGCGTGCGCCAGAGCAAGATACTACAGTTGAAGGTGGTGTCAGCAGTGATGAGAAGAACAATGATGTCCAGGAGAAGCCTAATGACGATTCTTCGTAAGTGTTGAATGACTATCCACCAGATGACGAGTCGGAAGATGGTGTGGTTGCAATTGATGAGACTCCCACAGTTTCTATTCCGATTAATCAGCCTCCTAAAGTTTCTGTTGGTCAACGTATAAAGGGAATACATTCAGAAAGTGGAGAGTTGGTGTCTGGAAGGATTATGAGTAGGGCAGGTAAAGCCACTGGAAAGTACAAACACTGCTACAATTTGAAGAGGGACTCTGACTGCAGCACTGATTGGATAGATTTGCAGAAGGATTTTAGCGAATGGGAAGTGGTTGATGATGATGCAGAAATGATTGTTCTTTTCATCTCTGAGGCCGTATTATGCGCTAAGGAAAATGAAATTACAAACTGGCAGAATAATGATGTGTATGAGGAAGTAGATGTTGTTGGGCAAGGTGCCATAACGGTTCGATGGGTTGTGATGGAAAAACTGAAAAATGGAAAGCCTATTGTTAATGCCAGCTTAGTCGCTAGAGCATTTGAGGAAGACACAGTGGATCTCCGAAAAGACTCACCTACTTGTTCAAAAGAAGCAGTGCATTTGGCACTTTCTTTGGCCTCCACCAACCAGTAGGACTGCCACACTATGGACGTGAAAGCTGCCTACTTGCAAGGAAACGACATTGAGAGAGTTGTTCATTTACGTCCTCCGCCTGAATATGCAAATGGTAAGTTATGGAGACTAAAGAAAACTGTTTACGGCCTGTTTGATGCTGCTAGGCATTGGTATCTGCGCTTAAAAGATGAATTGTTGAGTCCCAGAGCTAAAGTGTCACCACTGGATTCAACGCTGTTCTCTTGGAGCAATAGTGGCAAAGTCGAAGGCACTGTATGCATCTATGTCGATGACTTCCTTTGGGCTGGTACACATGAGTTCGAACAGCAAGTGATAAACCGTTTGAATCAAATATTCCCCATCAGCAGTTCAGAATCAAAAGCCTTCAAATACATTGGTCTCAATGTCATCTCCAACATCGATGGCAGCATAACGCTCGACCAATTCCAGTATGCTTCATCTTTGAAACCAGTCACTCTGAGTAGACATCGTGCAGCAGTAAAATCAGGAGAGCTGTCTGAGTCTAAGAAAACGTAGTACCGAGCATTAATTGGGCAACTCAACTGGATTGCCCCACACACTCGGCCAGATATTGCCTTTGATGTGTGTGAATTGAGTGTGACTAGCAACCGAGCTACCGTAGTGGATTTGCTGAGACTCAATAAGGTGATCTCAAGGATGAAGACTGACAACATGAAGCTATACATTCCAAGAATGGGGCCGATCGAGGACTGTCATATAGACTGCTTTTCGGATGCCTTATTTGCCAACCTTGTAGGCAATGGATCTCAGGGAAATTTTGTGATCTTCCTATGAGATGGTAGTGAGGCAAGATGTCCTATATTCTGGCAGACAAGAAAGATCAGGAGGGTCATCAAATCTACCTTATCTGCTTAGGCATTGGCGCTGCTTGAATGTGCTGAGACTGCTGCATATCTCACCAACATATTGCATGAGATTTCTGGATGTGGAAATATCAAAATAAAGTGTTTTGTCTACAACAAGAGTCTGGTGGACGCCCTTTACTCCTGTAGGAACGTAGAAGACAGGAGATTGCACATTGATATTGCTGTATTACAAGACATGTTGGAGCGAGGAGAGATTGTTGAAGTATCTTGGGTGGATACACCACAACAGCTGGCTGATTGTCTCACCAAGAAACGTGCCTCGATCAAGCGGCTGTGTGCAGCAGTCAGCCGAGACTAGAAAGTTTATAATACTTCAAGAGACATCACATATCTGTATGTGGTCACCGACTTGGTCTTGATAGTAATTAAACAAAAGTGTATGTATTGGATGCATAGTGCATATCGGGTGTTGATGACACTCACACAAAAGTCTATGTATTGGATACATAGTGTGTATCAGACGCTAATAGACCATTCATCTTCGTCCTTGGAATCTTTTGTCAAATTAAGAAGAAAGGACGAGAGTGTTAGTGCATATTGCTGTCAGTGGGTGTGCGCGTGCACACACCTTTTGCGTCACGAGTGGTGACGTCACCGGAAGGGTCCTGCGGTATGCAACCGGGCGCCTGGGTATTTCGCGGTGTGAGGCCGGTGAGTGTGGTTTGCCTTTTCTGACACAACATATGAGTAGGTGACAATGCTTCAATTCCAATGCTAGTATCATCTATATAGGTTAACAGTCTGTCATTAATCCTAGCCTTAACTTCAGTTATCACCATTCTCAGTTCTTCTCTTGTGATCTTAGTTCTGTGTAAAGTTTTCCTTAGGCAGATCTTTAATATTCCAATCATTCTTTCTGTAAATCTATTTTGCCATGGTGCTCCTGGAGCTATGAACTACCAGGTACAATTTCGGATTCCCAGTGCCGACTTAACCTTTGGGTCATTCATCATGTTCAAAAGTAGAGGTGCTGCTCCAACGAAATTAGTTCCGTTGTCACTTATTAATTTGGTAGGACAAGACCTTCTAGCAGCAAATCTTCTAAATACGTTCAGAAATGTCTCTGAACTCAGATCTTCTGCCATTTCTAGGTGGACTGCCCTCGTCTTGGTGCAAGTAAACACACATATATACACTTTATGGGGAGTTCCCTCACTCGTAACAGTTATAACCCCTGTGTAATCAACTCCAGTTACCTTGAGTGGCCGACTTATGTTTACCCTATCCTTTGGCAAAGCAGGTGGTCCTGGGTCATATGGCCATTGCTCTTACCTCCTGCATTTGAAATTTTTTAAATGACCGATCTACCCTTAGGGATCCAACACCTTTCGTGGATTCGGGTCAAGGTCTGCGGCACACCTCCATGAAGAGTCAAATCATGGGCTTCCTTTACAATTAACTGTACAAAATAATCATTCATGGGTAATAGTATAGGATGTCTAGTTTGGAGAGGCAAATCAGCCTTTATTATCCGGCCACGGCATCTAATTAGACCCTTTCCGTCTAAGAACAATCCTAAATCATTGCTCAATTTGTTCTTGTCACCAATGCCTTGGCATAAAAGGTCAAAAATCTCTCCATAATTATTCCTTTGTCTCCTTTTCAGCCAATATTCCATGGGATCAAACTTCTTAAACCTCACTTTCTTATTCAAAAATTCAACAACCATCCTAGTGGTGTTTATGAGCTGTTTTATTGGTGAGAATCTGCTAATGTCAATTATCTCTGGCTCAGGTATTACTGGATCCAGTTTACAACACTAACCTCAGCAATACTATACTGTTTTTGCTCAGGCCAGTCCTTAGTAAGTAACCATTTAGGACCTTTAAACGACAAGTCATCCTTGATCAGTCTCTTTACTGTCGAACCTCTCGAGAGCAGATCAGCTGGATTTTGTGTAGATAAATTTAAAATTGGAAGACAGTTCTTTTATAGTCTTCACTCTGTTGCGGGCGAAAGGAATTTTACTGTCCTCCTTTCCTATCCAGTAAAGACAAACTTCACTGTCAGTCCATATATTAATATCCTCAAATTGAGTATCCAGAGTAGTGGTTAGACACCTGGCCAATTTAGTTCCAATCTCTATGGAAGCCAATTTCATTTGAGGTAGGGTTCTTCCCTTAATTGGTGCAAGTCTGGCTTTAGACATAATAATTTTACTGTCATGTCCCGTTCCACAATAAGCTACCGTTCCATATGCTTTTTGAGAAGCATCACAAAAAATGTGTAAATATGTCATCTCGTTATTGTTTATCATCCTGGGATTATTTATGCTTGATGTTTTTCAAATTCCTTCCGAATCTGTTCCCACTGTTCAGCATACTTTTCACCTAATTCTGTGTTCCAGTCTAACTTTTCTCGCCAAGCCTCTTGCACTAAACATTTTCCCCTAATAACTATAGGACTGACTTATCTTAATGGGTCAAATAACATGGTGACCTGACTTAACAGGGACCTCTTGCTGAGAGTGACATCAGAGAACTTAATTGGTTTTAAACTTAGTTCATCAGCCTTCGTATCCCAGTTGAGACCTAACACATTTTGAGTTTTGGGAATGTCAGTATTTGGATAGTCCTATTCCTCAAAAGCGGTGAATTTGTATTCCAGCTCTGTAACGGCAAATTTGCTTTCCCACATTCGGAATTGGCTACTTCATAAGCCTTCAATGCTTCCGTCTCTGTATCAGCAACACCTTTCAAATTATCCATATAAAAAGCCTGCTCTACTTCTGGGAATTTGGCCCTTTCAAAATGATACTTCAATGTGTTGCAAAGTAGGAAACGACTAGCACAAGAGCCATAAAGCACCGATCGGAAACCGTAAGTCTCAATGGACTATCCTGATTTTGAGGGTCTTGAGGCCAGAGGAATTTTTTAAATTTCCTATCCTAGTCTCTCCATCCTATTCTGAGAAAAGCCTTACTAATGTCTGCTGTAAAAGCATAAGGTTTCTCTCTAAATCTTAGTAATACATTCCCTAACTTCTCTGTTAGTGTAGGTCCTCAGTCTAGGCAATCATTCAAGCTGGCTAACTCCTTGGACGCTTTACGACTACAACTGAAAACTATCCTTATGGGAGTTGTTACTGAATCTTTGCTTATAGCATGATGTGGTAAATAATGTCCCTCTTTGTGGTTAACAGGGAATTCTACCCCTTCAATAAATTTATTCTTCAGTTGATCCTTTGTAATATTATCATATATGGCTAGATGTTCAGCGTTGTTTTTCAACTTTCTTAGAAGAGAATTTAACTGAGCCTTAGCTGCATGGAAATTTGTAAGTAATTCCGAATGGTTTAGTTTCCATGGTAATCCTACCCAATACTGTCCATCTTTAAATTCCACAAACTGGTTATACATATCCAAAGTTATCTTCAGGGGTTGGATCTTCAATGTGTATTCCTACACTGTCTAGGTTCCAAAGTTTTTGTACAGATTCAATTTTTTCATCCAACAAGCCATTTATCTGAGTTGGTTCTAATTCTGTACCTATTCTAGCTACCATCAATGACTGTATGGGGGTAAGAAAGACTGAGTCTACCAATTTGGCCTCTCCTCTGTCTTTCTTTGGAGAAGGCAACTGCCCCATAATAAGGATACCTCCTGGACTCTTGAACAACTGTACTTTATTTCTTTTAAAGGTTCTCTGTAAGAATCTTCCACAGTAATCTGATCCAATTATCATTTTTATGGGACCCACAGTATCTGATTTCACATTCTGTTTTGCCAACCTTATCCCTGAGCTCTGCAAATGATCAGAAGTTTCCTTTAGTCCCTTTATATAAATACTTGTTTCCATCTTATCTAGTACAGCTGCTGTTATGCGGCATTTACATCTGCCACGTTGTATTAAAGGTCTAACTAAATCAAAAGACTGTGCCTCCTTGGTAGCTAAGAACCCTGTAATGGCTAGATTTACCTTGCCGACAATAGGTAACTTTATTTTTTCTACAAAGTCTGCAGAAATGAAGGTTATCTGTGCACCTGTATCAAAAAGAGTACATGCTAATATGTGTCTGTTTTCAATCATTACTTTTACGTCAGCAAGTGGAATTGCAGCTGTTCTTACTGGAGTATTTGCTTTCGCAACTGTCATATTGACACTTGCAGGTTTAGGAACCTCATGTTTCATCATCCTTGGGCACAAAGCACTGTGATGATTGTCCTTATTACATTTGAAACAAAGATTTAGTTTAATTTTACAGTCGGCAGAAGTGTGTTTGGTATTCATGCAAATCATACAACATCCTAATTCTTGAAGCCTCACAATTCTAGAAGCGTAATCAGGATACTGTTAGCGGTGGCTCAGTCGGTTGAGAGGTGGCCTGAAGTCCCAACGGACCCAGGTTCAAATCCCCGCTGGTGCAGGGAACAGGTTAAGGATTTGAATTTCATTAAATACACCCACTAATACCAATACACCAGTCCTGTATGAGGCAGCCCTATCATGTATTGAATATGGACGATGGGTTTTAGCGCCGAAGTGGTGACATGTAGAAGTGTATGGTATGTAGGAGGACTGCTGGGCCTTGATAGCAGGCTGTGAAGCCTACGCCTAGAGTCGGACACATTAAAAAAAAAAAGATGCACTGGAATGTTGTTCACCACAAAGCACAGACTTTCCTGTCCTTTACCATGGAAATTTTTACCTCCTTACCTTCATCAGCTTGTCTGTTCCTTGTCTGTATTAGTTTATCCTCAGATTTTAAAGAGCTAAGAAAAGTACCTATCTCTTCTTTAGGTACAGACTTAGCCGTTCCTGGCTTAGGTTTCCCAGCCAGTTGGTTAGTGATTCTTTTCCTTATTTCAGCCTTCGGCTTATTATCAGCAGGCTTTACTGTTCCTTGCTAATGTTTATAGTGTTGCATCAAGCCTTCTTCAGTCTCCTCACAGGAGAAATTATCCTTCTGGTACCTATCATACAAAGCGTCCTTACTTCTTGGTAGAAGCTTTAAGGACACAATTCTAGAAGGCACCCAGTCTGCTGCCTTAACATCTACGTAATTACCTAAGGCCTTTAAATTACAACTCATCGAATCCGAAAATTTTGCTAGGACTCGAAATCATGTTTAGGAATGGGTAATTCAATCAGAGCCTTCAATAACTGGGTAATGATTTGTTCCCTGTCTTCATAATTCTGCTTAAGGATAGCCAAAGCTGCCTTATAATTGTTTTCCTCACCTGGTAATTCCTTTATCAATTTGTAAGGCGTCCCCTTGACCTGTCCTAACAGATATGAGAGCTTACTCACATTAGGGAGATCTGTTCTGTCATGGACTAAGTATTCAAACTGATTCCAAAAGGATTTCCAATTCTGCTCCCCATCAAACTCTGGAAGTGAAATTTGTGGTAATGCAGCCTTACTTGCTTGTTCCACAACTTTTGTTTCGTTCTTAATACTGGCTAATTTAGATTCAACCAGTGTCACCAATGTTAGATATTCCTCTAATTTACCTTCAAATTGGGTAGTTTCTAATTCTAAAAGATCTTTATCATCAGTTTGTACGATGGCTGCTTCTAAGTTAGTATAACTTGCTTCATACTTGGCCAATCTTTCCTTTAGTATGTTCAACAGACTACTTAATTTCTCCCTAGTTTGAGGTGTTTCCTCTAATGACTGCCTACAGTCCTGTATAGCCCTCGTTACCCATCCTGCATTACCATTAGATGATTTTTGTAACAAAGAAATAGACATTGTTACTGATTTCTACGTTACGGGAGTACAACACTTATGTCGGGAAGCCGACAAGGCTCTCCTCAGGCAGATGTAAGCAGACACACAGCTGTAACAGGTGTGGATACAAGTACACCTGCTGGACGTGAGTTTAGGGTGATACAAGGATGGAAGAGAGAGAGCAGGGAGCCTGATGTTAGCTCCACATATAGCTGCAGACAATAGGTATAGGGAGGTGGAGTAAAGGAAGGAAGATTGAGAGAAAGCAAGAGAAAGCTGAAGAGAAAGTAGGAGAGAGAAAGAGAGTAAGAGGAGTGGTGTCAGGGTTAGAGGTCAGACAGAGGATGGGAAAGCATGCTGACCTCTGCATTTACTACCGTAGGAAACATGCTGACTTCTGCATTTGCTCGAGCCTACGGTGGATGACGCGCGGATGACGTGTGGATGAGGGTGGTGGATGAGTGGGTGAGGCCATCACCCACCTCGCAACCATGTGAACTGTTGGTAACATCGGCAACCCTTGAGGCCAGGACAGGGTAGAATGGGGCAGTGCAGTATTCAGAGCTCAGAGTAACGTCGTGGCGAGGAGAAGCAGCCCGGGGGCAGCGAGACGTCACGAAGGACATAACCATGAAGCCGAAAGGAAGTAGAGTTCCAGGGGCGACATGAGAGCACTTCTGTTGACAGTGAGTAACAGTACAGGCTTGTGTAATCGCGGGTACAACTTGTGAACAGTGCTACTATTTGTTCGTCGTCGGGACTTGTAGAGGGACTCCTAGTTACTTAGAAAGAAATGGAAGGAGAGAAGATTCTAATGTTTAAATATGTTTTTTGTATTAAGTGATAAGATATTAATGTAACAGTGTAACATAATATAAATAAGTGAATAAAGGAAAGTGCTTTAGTTATAGCAGTACTAGTGTGTCTTTAAAGGGTTAAACAGTGTAACATAACATAAATAAGTGAATAAAAGAAAGTGCTTTAGTTATAGCAGTACTAGTGTGTCTTTAAAGGATTAAATATATAAGATAAAAGAGAGTGCTTTAGTTATAACAGCACTAGTGTGTATTTAAAGGATTAAATATATAAGGTTGACTTTAAAGCCCAGAATAAAACAGTGCTTTAAATAGTTAATACAGTGTTAGTAATTAAGTGAATTAAGTGTAGATGATTAAGTGCGGGGGTAATAAACGGTATCCAGCACGGAACTTTTATGTGAAGTGAAATGAGGTGGAAAAATACCTCGTGATTTATATGTGTGTAAATATTTTGTAGATAACTTTTTGATAATTAAAACCTAGAAAAGCCACATCATTTTCATTTCTTCCAGTTCCCAGTTCTGAGTATATATGAATAGTGAACATCGAAGTCACAGATGCCAGTGTCTATTGTTTCACGCTACCAAAGTAATAAATAAGGGAGGATAATATTCCCGGGGTAAATATCATTGCTGTATTAAGGGAGGGCGCGACACTTATTTTAAATTTTACAACTCAAATTTGCTGAACTCCTTCATTATCATTTCAAATTTTTAGGGGTGTGGGAATAGGGTTTATGGCTTTAAACCAATCTCCCTGGGTTATTAAACCTCTGGGGTATTTTGTTTTCCCACACTCTGTTTCCCAAATAATTCCAATACTCTAGAGCTCGGTAATAATTAACATTTTAAATTTTAAGGAGTGTAGGGATTGGGTTTATGGCTTTATACCTATCTCTCTGGGTTATTAAACCTCTAGGATACTTTGTTATTATCCCCACACTCATCACAGCATAGGACCACCCAAGGCCTGCACAGCATAGAACCGTTCTTTCTTCGTGGATGGATGGATAGATGGGAGGGCTGTGCCCAGATAACGCTCCCTTAAAATTCCTCAACGCCACAGCTTACATCTATTATCCTCACTCTTGGGGCACCAAAAATGTCGGGAAAATATCCTCAGTGATGCTCCTCACTCGGGGCACCAACATTTATGTCAGTAATATCGTGAGTCATTCCTCTCTAAGTAGAGTTAATCTAAATTAAAGCAATGGTAAATTTGCATAAGTCTCGTGAGTAAATTAAGGCAATTAAATCCCTTGACTCACCGACAAGCATCTCCCATATACTAGCTAGTTCCCTAAGATTTGGCCAAATCAGTAAGGTCACTTAGCTATACAGTATATTGAGTCAAACAACAGATGACGACGGGTGTGCTGTTTCGGTCGCTTCCTGGACAATCAGGCATCCTTGTAGGTGTGTATTTAAAAGCTAGCTGAACGTACCTGCTAATGGAGTGAAATCTGCTCAAGGAGTGAGTCAGTATGGCGAGATCCTTGTCCCTCAAGGAATTGAGGAGTTGCCAATTATTTATTAATTACAAGGTTACATACAGCTAACTTACTCCGTGAAATATACAAGGTGAATCTAACTTAATCTAATCTTAGTTTTAAACTAAACTAAACCAAACATTCTCTTTTATCAATAAAGATATATTGACCCCACATCTGCTTTTTATCGTGAAGGTTTTCATCCTTTAGGACACGTCACAGTCACACAGATGCAATGATGCCAATGGAAAATTCTGAATCATTTACAAGTATGTACAATAGAGCTG
>JAGKTI010023538.1:0-10757 GCA_018397915.1 Birgus latro
TGTGGTGTGGTTGAGGACGTGATGGAAAGCGTTAGGAGAAACACGTTAAGGTGGTTTGGGCATGTGGAGAGGATGGAGAGTGAAAGATTGACGAGGAGAGTGTATGTGAGTGAGGTGGAGGGGGCGAGAGGGAGGGGGAGGCCGAGGATGAGATGGAGGGATGGAGTGGAGAGGTATATGAGAGAGGGGGGTGTGAGTTGGGAGCGTGGTAGTGAAATGGCAGGGGACAGAGTGACATGGAGGCGATTTGTTTGTGGCCACCCCGTTCGGGATTGAGGCGTCTGGCAATAGATAGATAGATATATATATATATATACTGTACTGTATATCAGTACAATTTTTTTGCAGTTTACTGAGGAATTAACATTTACCAAGGATTTAATGGCACAGCAGATCATAAAAACATGTGTCCTAAAAGGAATTACTGCACTTCATTTACCTTTAACCCCCATCCGCCGGGTAGCATGCATACACGTCACAGTCGGGCTGCTATGGGGCCACTGGGTAGTGGCTATAAGTATACACACAAGTGTCTTCCCACCACCGTTTGAACCGGCCGCCATTTCATCTCACCACCAAAGGGCAGAGAGTCCCTCTATACCACACAGGTGAGGGTCAGTCTGCCTCGTGGCATTGCCAGGTGTACAATGCTTTCTTCAGGTTCCTCATTGTCTGATTCCATCCACACCATCTGTAACCAATTGCATCATCCACCCCTGCCAAGCCTTTTTCCAAGGATTCTAGAAAAGGGCTCAGTGATAGTGCCGTAATGTATGCCTTGGATGCAACAGTGTCTAATTTATCTACTAGTGGAGTAAGTTATTACGTTGAAAGCAAAGCCATAATCGGCACCACGGTCAGATGCATGAACACGTCCTGCTCTCGCGCCAAAAATTAGTTGTCTTCCTCACATCTTTACTCATTAGTTCAATAACTTAGAGACATGGGGATACTTTCATTCGCAAGAGGAAGAGTTGATGAGTAAAGTGTTTGTTAATTCTTTTCCCTAAGTGCTGTACTTTCAGAGATATTAAGGTTTGAAAACAAGCAACTTTCTATGGTTTCCAAGAAATTCCCCATAATGAGATGACGATTGCGGTAAATTATGCCCAGCGTGTGGGGGTTAACTATAATATCTTGATCTGTTCTTGTTACCTCCAAATTTATTATTTACAGTACAAAACATCTCATGTTCATGGGGTTAACAGAGGCTACACTGGACCCCTCCTCTGGAGAAAAAAAAAAAAAAAACTTAAGAAGCCAAAGGTGGCAAGTACTTAAATGAAAACATCCTTAGGCTAATGGAGTTAACCCTTTTAGTCCTGAACCCTTTCCTAAGCTAGATATTTAGTACATCAAAGTACACCAGTTGGGAATATGTGCCATCTGAGACTTTAAATAGTGGCATTCTTTCCAAATGGGAGGCTAAACCCCCAACCCCACCCTCCCATGTGCACGGCCTTGAGCTCAGCATTGACTTGGTTTGTCACTCATATATGTCAGTGTTTTAACTTGGTCATGTTTTTACCAAACTCACTGGTTTCTCTTTCATTATTCATTGTTTAGGCAAAAACATTACAGTATTGTATTTAACTAAGTCAGCACTAGTCTTGTTAAAATTCATTGCCAGACTACAGTAAGTTATTTAAAAAGTGTCAGATGTAACTGTCAGATTAGATCCCAGGTAGGCAGTTAATTGAGGATCCTCAATTAATTTTATAACATAATTGATTTGGAAAAATATTTTGAGAATTTAAGGCAGATGTCTTGTAAAAGGTAAGTTACTTAATAAATATCAAGTTACAGTAAGTCCTCGTTTTTTGCTGTTTTGACGTTCCGCCAAAACGTCGCGAAATGTGAAACGTTTGAAGTTAAGAATGAATGGGAAAAATAGATGGGCGTTCCAGTGGGACAGCTACCTACTCTATCAGAGTACTATAATACCAAACAGGCCCTACCCAAAATTAAGTGTGGAGTGTTTACTAGTTGCTTATACAGCATAACAGAATTAATATGTACCTGAAATGACATTAGAACTGTTATAAAGAGCTGCAACACCAAATATCCTTACCAGAAATAAAGTAAACATTGGCATGAGTGGCAGGTGAAGGTGTGTTGAGGGTGTATAGGCTTGTTACTAGGTGACATGGTCCTCTCTGGGGAAGCCCCATCACCTAAGCTGAAGCCCTCAAAGTCGAATTCAGCTCCAGCAACACCACTTCCTCTCTGTCCACTTCTCCTCCTTCATCCTCCTCTCCTGTCACGTCTAAGTCTTGCATAATAGCAGCCACATTCTGTGTCACTTTAAAAAATCATGTGATCCTGGCTTGTCTCTGCTCCAGTATGTTTCTATTGTAGACTGCCATCACTTGAGACTTCAGATCATTCAAGGTGGATAGGATCTGGGTAGCCTCAGGCATAGTCCCGGTGTATGTCTCGAAGGTTGTTTCTGTGTCGGTTATGGTGGACAGGCTGTGGGACAATTTCTGGGTGGTCATCTTCTCCTGTGCAGTGTGATCTGACATTTCATTCTCTTCACTAGAGTTCATCTCTTCTTCTGTTATGTCAACCACACCTGAGTCTAAGTCGTAGTGTGTCAAGTGGTGTCTTACAGCCGTTTCGTCCCCCTCTGCTGTGTCTAGGCTTGTGCGTCTGATCATACTCTAAAAACTAACTCCATTAGGTGCATATTGATACAGTAAAAAACAGTGGCACAAATAAAGGTTGAGGAGGAAAAAAACACACACATTTACTTTATTGTTATTTTATGTGCACTCATCTGCTTGTTGAGAGGTTCTGTGTTCTTCCTTAGGGTATAATGCAACATAACAGTAACCAACATTATCGATTTTCAGTACAATACTGTATACTCTTCTGACTTGTTCTAACACTTGGTTGGTTAACTTTAAAAACTAACTCCATTAGGTGAATATTGATACAGTAAAAAACAGTGGCACAAATTAAGGTTGAGGGGAAAAAAAACACACATTTACTTTATTGTTATTTTACGTGTACTCATCTGCTTGTTGAGAGGTTCTGCGTTCTGCCTTAGGGGTACAGTGCAACATAACAGTAACAAACGTTACCGATTTTCATTACAATACTATATATTCTTCCTCTGAATTGTTCTAACTAACACTTGGTTGGGTAACTCTAAAAACTAACGCCATTAGGTGGATATTGTTACAGTAAAACACAGTGGCACAAATAAAGGTTAAGGGAAAGAAAACACAGACACATTTACTTTATTGTTATTTTACGTGCACTCACCTGCTTTTTGAGAGTTGCCTTGTTTCTCCTGAGTGTCCTTATGGTGCTGTCAGGAGCCCCAGTCAGGCGACGTATCTCAGGGCTGTCAACCCCTCCTCAGTGAGCTGCAAAATCTTCTGCTTGTTGGCCGCTGAGTACCGGCGATGCCTCTTGCCATCCCTGTACGGCTGCTTCTCCCTAGGCTCCGGCGCTGGCCGTTCAACATCAACCTCAGCTCGTCACTTCGCGCACTTTACCTCACTGGCGCGCTGCATTTCATATGTGGGTCAGGAATTCATGAGCCGCGAGGTGAGGACAGCACAAAAAACACAGTGGTGAAGGGGTCTGTAGTACCGCCGCTGTATCAATAGAGGGCAAGGTGGTCGCAAGATGGCTGCCAACAAATGAACATCGGTATGCGTTGCCTGCTGAGTGTCGGCTGCCAGCTGGAAGCGGCAACAAAGTTTGGGAGAAAATGACGAAGTTTGTGACATGTTGGAAACCTATTTCTTTCACGAAAAATGAAGCGTCAATGTAAAATGCTTCGAAATACGAGAACTTACTGTATTAGTATGTTCCTTAATAAATATCAAGTTGTATTTAGTATATATGTTTTTTGGTAGGTGAGGGCACTCTCCATCCACTCACTTCATGTAGTGCTGCACTCAAGTGACTGCCCTTTCCTCTCTTCCTTCCATCTTTCCTTCCTTCCTCTTCTGTCTTTCTCTCCTTCTTTCTTTCCCCATCATTCTGTCTATGGGTAACTCTACACTGAGTGACAAGCCAAATGGTTTCCTGTGCACCAGGAAACCATTTACTATTCAGGGTGGTAACCGTATAACCAATTTCTGATGCCTGGTGGTTTGGTGGGTAATTAATGTGTTCCAGTCGGATTGACCCTGTGCAGGTTTATATCCAACAGGTGGTTGGGGTTTATTGCTCACGTAATTGCCGCTCAGGGATGAGTGAGGCTGGTCACCGTCATCTTAAATGTCAGAACCAACCTGCCTAGCCCTGGGCTCCTACACTTATCATGGGACAACACAGGATTGGATGATGATGATTTAGTATGTTTGTTACATAGTAATTGAGATGATGTGCTCTAATTCACCATTAAGCTTGGTTCTTTTCATAGCTAGTTTTATACCAGACATGGTTCATCTGTACTGACTTAAGTAATCCAGTATTAACTCCTTCAGTTTGAGACCTCTCTTTTGAACTGAGTAAAATCATCTGGTGGTAACAAGAGTAAAATTCAAGTTAATGTTTTATTGTAGGAGGTATATATAATCCTCTTGTTCCAAACAATAATGATTCTGTGAAATTTATTCTCAGTTAAGTTTGTTACCATTTGGTGACACTGACTTATTTTTTATTTATATTTACAGCTGTGAAGCCACCTTTATGTACACCAGGTTGTGGTAGCAATGCACATTGCGAATATGGCCAGCCAAATCGATGCATCTGCAACACTGGCTACAGCGGCAACCCTTATGAATCTTGTGAATCAGAGGAAGAGAAAAGGGCAGATTGTTCCACCACTAAGTGCGGAACTGGTGCAGAGTGTCGTCAGGGTGTGAACCGTGTAGACTGTGTGTGCCCAGTTGGCTACCAAGGCAACCCGTATGTTGAGTGTGTTGATGTGGATGAGTGTATAGGTAGTGCCTGTGGCATGAATGCCATTTGTCTTAATACCCCTGGAAGCTTTGACTGCCGTTGTCAAGTTAATTTTGTTGGTAATCCCTTTCAAATGTGTATGCCACCTCCTAAAGATGACCCCTGCGAGGTTGATCCAACTAGCTGTATTGTTTCTCCCTGTGACGGGGTAGTGTGTGGGCCTAATGCAGTATGTGATGAAGGATCCTGTGAATGTGCACCAGGCTTTGAAGGTGATGCTGATGATGTGGGTGAAGGCTGTCAGATATCAGGCTGCCGCAATGACTTGGATTGTGATGATAATGAGATCTGCTTTCCCAGTAGCAGGCGACGCACTTGTGTAGATGCTTGTAAGAGACTGGAGTGTGGTCCCAATGCATACTGTGTGGCCCAGGCTCACCGTTCCTCCTGTTTGTGCAAGAATGGCTACTTGGGTAATCCCAATGACCCCACCAGTGGCTGTCAGGCTGCTGATCGTGAGGATGATTGTGACAATGATGACGACTGTGATGATTATAAAATGTGCAGAGTGGATATCCAAGGCCACCGGGCCTGCCATGACCCATGCCTGTCCCATACCTGTGGGCAAAATGAGGAGTGCTATGTGCAGGGTGTCCGCCCCTTGTGTCGCTGTGAAGATGACTACCTACGCAATCCAGTCACTAATCGCTGTGAGAGTAAGTATATTATTTCCTGTTATGCTGTATTTAGATATTCCTGAAATGTGTTGTAATATTATTCAAGTCATGATGCAGAGATTATATATGGCTACTACATTAATCATTCAGTTAGGGCCTCTCAGATAATTTTTTTTTTTTCTCTCGCTCTCCAATGTGATATACAGCTGGTTATCAGCATAGAAACACTTGTCCAATGTGATATACAGATGGTTATCAGCATAGAAACACTTGTCACATAAAATGCTTTTGTTAATTACTGAGCAGTCAGGGTGTGCAGTGGAGGGTCAGGATTGAAAAAACACACTATCATTTGTCTCATTGTATATTAGTACATTGTTTTGTTTCCCTAAATTTTTTACAGACTTTAAATTTAATACAGATGGATTTGTGTAAACCTGATCATAACATCAAATGCAATTTAGCTAAAACTGATTAGTAGCTTTATATATGATTTCTAAATATTTTGGTAAATACACTTTGTTTGAGGGACATAACCATCTTGTATTGCAATTTTTTGTTTAACGTGATGGATTTTAGGAACACCTGTTCAGCATTAAATGGTGGAATTACTGTATTTTATGAATTTTTTTGCTACAGAACCTGCTGTTCCTGACTGCTACAATGATCAAGATTGCAGTGCATCTGAAGCATGCCGTTCAGATGATCTTGGTGTTCCCAAGTGTGTTGATGTCTGCCCCGAGTTCAACTGCCCACTGCATTCCACTTGTTACGCCATCAATCACCGTGGCCAGTGCCAGTGTGACCCAGGCTACACTGGAAATGCCAATGACCGTGGTGGTTGCCGACCTCTCCCAAGAGATGAATGTCATACTGATGCCCAGTGCCCTGAGACTCACAAATGTAGTGCACAGGGCAGTGTACGTAAGTGCATCCCTGTATGTGACACCACTCGCTGTGGTCCAGGCGCCATCTGTGTTGCCAACAACCATGCTGCACAGTGTCAGTGTCCCCCAGGCCTCTTTGCAGGCGACCCCAATGATCCTGTAAATGGATGCACTTCAGTTAGCTGTATCACCAACTCTGATTGTCCTACTGACAAAGCCTGTAACAGACTAGATTATACCTGTTTTAACGTTTGCTATGATGCTTGTGGAGACAATGCCATATGTATTGCTGAGAATCATCGCTACAGCTGCAAGTGCCCACCTGGTTTTCAGCCTACCCCATCTGCTGAGATTCAGTGTAAGGCTGTGGATATTTGTGATCCTAACCCTTGCCACTCATCTGGTCAGTGTTCACCATCCAGTGGCACCCACCAGTGTCTCTGTCCAGCGGGCATGGTTGGTGACCCTTATACAACTGGATGCTACCCTGAGGGAATGTGTCCCAATGGGAATTCTGACTGCCCTCTCGACAGTGTTTGCAGCAATGGTCGCTGTACATCCCCTTGTGACCAAGCATGTGGGTCCAATGCTCTCTGCAATATTGTAAATAGACAACCAATTTGCAGCTGTCCTCCTGGTTTTCAGCCAGACCCAACCCCAGACAAGAGCTGTATCCGTGCGTCCTCACCATGCAGTAGTGATGCTCAGTGCCAAGGTGCTGTGTGTTTAGAAGGACAGTGTAAAGTAGTGTGCCGAACAAATACTGAATGTGCGCAGGGTGAGCGGTGCATCAATAACAAGTGTATGATTCCCTGTGTGTCTTCATCTCAGTGTTCTTCAGACCATGCCTGTATTAATGGTGTGTGCCTGCTTGGTTGTCGCAGTGACAGCAATTGTCCACCAGCATTTGGATGCGTCAACAACAAGTGCATTGATCCTTGCTCCAAAGAAAATGTTTGTGGTCCCAATGCCCAGTGTCGTGTCCAGAATCAGCGAGTTCAGTGTCAGTGTCCCCATGGCTTCAACCCAACTCCTACACCTGAGCAGGGATGTATCCGTGTGCCTCCACCATGTGTGTCAGGTTTAGAGTGTGGTCCCAACACCATTTGTGATTTTGGAAAATGCCATCCTCAGTGCCAGGAAAATCTGCATTGTGCTCAAGGAGAGAGCTGTAGTGGAGGATTGTGTCAGAAAGTTTGCTTTAGTGACAGCAATTGCTTGCAGGGAGAAGTTTGTATTGATGGGTCCTGTGTTTCAGGCTGCCGAAGTAGTGGTGACTGTCGCACCAATGAAATCTGTCTGTCAAGGAAGTGCATGTGTGCCAAAGGGTTTTTACCAGGCCCTAGTGGCTGTGTTGACATTGATGAATGCCAGGAAAATCCATGCCATCCAACAGCTTCCTGTGTCAATCTCCCTGGCTCTTATAAATGTACATGTCCATTATTCATGGTAGGAGATCCTCATGCTGCTCCATCTGCTGCTGGATGTGTCACTCCCGATGACTGCGTTGATGATGATTCATGTGAGGCTCATCAGGCATGTGAACCAGATGATCAGGGAGTCTTGAAATGTGTTGATCTGTGTGCTTCTGCAGTTTGTGGCCACAATGCACGCTGCAGAGTGGCAGACCGCAAGCCCATATGTGAATGTCAGCCTGGCCATTATGGAGACCCTAATGACTTGAGTGTTGGCTGTGTTCAAGGAGAGTGCATAGTCAATGAAGACTGCTCCAGTAACAAGTATTGTGACCAGCTTAGCTACAAATGTTTAAGTAAGTGAAGTATTTTACTATGTTAATAGTTTTCTTTATATTTAACTCTAAATACATAATAGCAAGAAATAAATGTTATTCATTGCTTTCTTAGTAATCTTCTTTTATAAAAATAATAGTGGTAGGTGGTGGTGACCATCATCCACTCACTTGATGTAGTGCTGCCTACTTCTTCCTTAGCCATTATCATTCTTTTTCTGTGCCTGCCCTCTTCTCTCCCTATTTCTCCCATCTTTCCTGTCACTTCTTATTGTGTTTCTTTCCTTTACAGGTGGCTTTACATTGAGTGACATGCCAAATGGTTTCCTGTATGCTAAGAAACCATTTACAACGCTGGGTGGTAACCATATAACCAAACCATACGTGCTCCCTACGTGTCAGCAAGTGGGTTGGTGGAGGGTTAGTGCCCCTCCCTGTAAAACAAATAACTCAAAGTCAAATGGCCATCCCTTACAGGATTATGGCGTCTGGCAATAAATAGATAGATGGATAAAAATAATTGGTGTATGCATTGGGTAATACAGTATTTTGCGTAACTTACAGATCCATGTGACAGCACAAACTGTGGATTTGGTCGATGTCAGACAGTTGATCATGCAGCTGTGTGTTACTGTGAGCGTGGATTCGAAAGAGACCCGGCTGGAGCATGTATTGACATGGACGAGTGCCGTGACAATCCTTGTCACAGGTCTGCCTTGTGTCGTAATGAGCTTGGCAGTTACTCATGTCTGTGTCCTGAAGGACAGGTTGGTGACCCTGTTGTTACTGGTTGTCGCTCCCCTGGCGACTGTGTAGATGACTCATCCTGCCCAGACAATGCTGCTTGTGCTAACAACAGGTGCTATGACCCATGTGAGAAGCCAAATGTATGTGGAGCTTTCGCCCAGTGTCGTGTTATCAACCACATTGCCACATGTTCCTGTCCACCTCTTACCACTGGTGATCCTCACAAGGGCTGTGTCAGTGTGGACTGCATGAGGCATGGTGATTGTGCAGCAGATAAAGCTTGTGTTGGCAATAAGTGTGTTGATCCATGTGGTATCCCTGGTGTGTGTGGAAAGAATGCTGGCTGCACCCCACAAGCTCATCTCCACCAGTGCTATTGTCTGCCAGGTTTCACAGGTGACCCCAACCTTGGCTGTACCTCCATAACCTACTGTGCTGTTGAGACTGATTGTCCTGCTGGTGAACAGTGCAGTGGAGGAGTGTGTGTCCGTAAGTTTTAAAGCATGGTATTCTCAATATAATTCATGTAAAGGGTATTCATATTGAAAATGTACAGTCAAGGAATTAAATACCTTCCCAAAGTTTGGTGAATACATTGTGAAGAAGTTGAGCCAGTCATGATACACAGTAATCCAGATAAGCCTTCAGTTATGGTGTATTGGCTTTGCTTAACTTTCAGACAAAACTTGGAAAATAGTCCATTCTCTGACTGTACCAGCCATTGTATGTAGAGTAACATATTTTTGTGTATGCTTTGCTGATAAGTATTATTTTAATAATAATAGACATTGGTTCTTATGATGATTTTTATTTTTTATGTAGCATTGTGCACCAGCAACCGTGGATGTCTGACAGGCCAGGTGTGTATTGATGGAAAATGTGTGCCAACCTGCAGGACCACTACTGATTGTCCTGATGGTCAGGTGAGCTCATACTTTACACATTCCTTTTCTGTAATGGTTTTACTCAATTGAAGTAGTACTTGTGTAAAACATAGGCATATGTAAACATTGATATGTAAAGTAAAGCCTCAGTATATAATTATTTAGTGGACAAATCTGGGGAAATTTGATTGACAAAAACAAAAATATAGTGTAAGATAAAGTACAGACATACATATATAAAAATGACATAAATTTGTAGGTGGGGGCACCCATGATCCACTCACTTGATGTAGTTCTGCTCTTGGGTGCCTGCCCTTTTCTCTCTTCCTTCCTTCCTTCTTTCCTTCCTTCCTTTTCTGTCTTTCTTTCCTTCATTCTTTCCTCTTCTTCTTGTCTGCAGGTGACTCTTCATTGAATGACAAGCCAAATGGTTTCCTCTACACCAGGAAACCATTTAATTCGCTGGTCGGTAACTGTATAACCAAATTATGGCCTCTGGTAGTTTAGAGGGTAATTAAGGTGCTCCAATTGAATTGAACCTGGGCAGGTTTATATCCAAGGGGTGTTTAAGGTTTATTGCTAACGTAATGCCACTCAGGGATGAGTGAGGCTGTTCACTTTCATCTTAACTCTCAGGACCATCTTGCCTAACTCTGGGCTCCTACACTTCACATGGGTCAGCACTGGTTTAGATGATGAATGATTGAATGAATGAGTACTTTCATCCCCGTATTGAGGTTGGCTATGATGCAGCTGGTGTATTAGGTTGACTGGAAGCTAACTCAAGTGCCAGAACCAGATAATTATTTCCCATTAGTTAAAAGTTGTTGGGAAAAAAAGAATTTTGAGATGTTTAACAGTGTGAGAGTCTTGGCTTGGAATACTACCACCACCACCACCACCACCACCACCACCACCACCACCACCACCACCACCACCACCACCA
>JAGKTI010023539.1:0-14761 GCA_018397915.1 Birgus latro
CTTGTTGTTTATCATGGTGCTTGAAGCCCTCTCACGTGACTTCAGAGAGGGACTCCCATGGGAGATGTTGTATGCTGATGATTTGGTGTTGATTGCTGAGAATGAAGGGGAGGCTGAGGAAAGATTTAAGAAGTGGAGAGATGGTATGGGGCACAAGGGCTTAAGGGTAAATGCAGATAAAACAAAAGTGATGATATCTAGGGTTGGTGGCGGTACAATCAGAGGAGAGGGAGAGTGGCCATGTGCAGTTTGCCACATGGGTGTGGGAAGTAATTCCATCTTGTGCAGTGTTTGTGATAAGTGGGTGCACAAGAGATGTAGTGGTATTAGAGGTAGACTGCGAGATAATGCTGATTTCATGTGTGCGTTGTGTCGGGGAGAGCAGGCAGAGATTGTTAGGCGTGAGAGGGTTGAACTTGCAGGTGAGTCTCTTGAGTGTGTGGAGGAGTTTTGTTATTTGGGAGACATGTTATGTGCCGGAGGTGGGGCTGGAGTTAGCTCGGTTGCTAGAGTGAGAAGTGGTTGGAAGAAGTTCAGGGAGCTGTTGCCTCTCCTGACATTGAGAGGACTCTCCTTACGTGCTAAGGGGTCTTTGTATGCAGCATGTGTTAGGAGTGTGATGCTGTATGGTAGTGAGACCTGGGCAGTAAAGGAAGAAGATATTCGCAGGTTTAAACGTACAGAAATGACAATGATTAGGTGGATGTGCAGTGCGTCCCTGCGTGCAAGGCCTGGGGGGGCTGGGTTTATGATAGAAGAGTTGAGAGGTAGGATGGGACTGGAGTGTATTGGTGTTGTGATGAGGAGAGGTAGGCTGAGGTGGTTTGGACATGTGGAGAGGATGGGGGATGATAATTGGGTACAGAGGGTGAGAAGTGTTAATATTGGGGGAGGGGTTGGGAGGGGTAGACCGAGAAAGACATGGGACGAGGTCATTAAATGTGACTTAAGGGTTAAGGGACTGAATAGGGAGGCTGCCAGAGATCGAGCAGCGTGGAGAGCCGCCATTAGGTGACCAAGGCCGACACATGCAAGCATGTTGGAGCCTCCAAAAATGAAACGAAGAGATGAATATTTTGACTGTAAGTCAATTTGGATTCAGAAGCGGAAGGTCATGTGTTTCCAACTTGTTGAGCTTTTACTCAAGAGCGATTGATGTGCTACAGGAGAGAGACAGTTGGGTGGATTGTGTGTATTTAGATCTGGAGAAGGCCTTTGACAAGGTACCCCATAAGAGACTAATGTGGAAATCAGAGCATATAGCAGGACTGAAGGGTAACCTCCTGGAATGGATGAAAGACTTTTTGACAGACAGACAAATGGGGAAAATAATAAAGGACAGGACGTCTGGATGGAGAGAAGTAACAAGTGGTGTCCCACAGGGCTCGGTGTTGGTGCCAGTAATGTTCCTGATTTATGTAAATGATATGGTAGATGGAGTGAACAGTTATGCAAGTCTGTTTACTGATGATGCAAAGATCTTAAGGAAGGTAGAGGTTGAAGGGGACTGTAAAATGCTGCAGGAGGATCTGGATAGGATACATGATTGAAGCCGGATGTAGGAAATGAAATTCAACGCAAAAAATGTAAAATACTGGAAATGGGAAAAAGTACCAAGAGACAATCACTGAATTATATGATGGGTAATGAACCTGAAAAACACATTAACAAGATAGTTAGAGACATACAAACTCCTGACCAATATACTGTAAGAGTGGCATTTCATTACATGAACGAAGAGATGATGAAAAAATTGATAGTGGCCATGACCTGCCCCAGGTTAGAATATGCAGCAGTAGTGTGGTCCCCACACAAAAAGAAAGATATAAACAAGACTGAGAGAATATAAAGAACAGCAACTAAGATGGTCCCCAGTCTGGAAGATCTGTCATACAGTGAGAGGCTAGAAAGGCTGGATTTGCCTTCCTTAGAGGAAAGAGAGAGAGGGGTGACACGATTGCAGTATTCAGGACCATGATGGGAGTAGATAAAATTGACAGAGAAGATCTGTTTGTATGGGATAAGAAAGCAACAAGAGGACAAAAACTGAAACTGAAGAAACAACGCTGCTTGAAGGACATCAAGAAATATAGTTTTCCATATAGATGCACAGACCTGTGGAATAGACTGGACAAAGAGATCGTCCAGTCTAAAAATATACACGAGTTTAAAGCAAAATTTGACTTACTGAGAAAAAAAGACAGGACCCCATAAGCGTAGCTCAATTACTGTATATCACAATTAGGTAAATACAATTAGGTAAATACACACACACACACACACACACACACACACACACACACACACACCGACGGAGGGAAGGAGAGAAGAGAGTATAAAAAACGATGAAAAAAGTTTGAAAGTGGCGTACACAAACATTCATGGACTAATATCGGCAACGCTAGAAATCAATGATTTTTTGAGGGTACATGAACCTGATGTTATGTGCTTTGTAGAGTCTAAATTGAAAGATGATATTGGTATTCATATAGGAGATGGGAAATACAAATTATGGAGAAGAGACAGAAAAGTAAAAACAAGGGGTGGAGTGATGATAGCAGTGAAGGACAACATAAATGTAGATACAGTAATCTTCCCACTATGCAACGTAATAGAGCCACAGGCATGACTGGAAAGTGGTCTTGTCCGGATAGTGGCCTTCAAGCTCCAGCACTGGTCATTCATGACCCTAACCTAACCGAACCTAAATCAGAAAACCGCCTACCTACCTCCCTACCGGACATGCATGCACTTATTTAAGTCCCCTTTCACATAAATAATGCACATCTACTATCCAGACGTCCACCGGACACCTCACTATTCGGACATCGTGGGCTGATGGCCGAAACCCCCCAATTGAAAAAAAAAAAAAAAAAAAAATCCGACCGCGTTAGTTTGAATTTCCCGCCCGCGCCGACTAGCTCCCTCCCCACTCAATCTCCCTCCTACTAGTTCTGTCTCAACTCCCGTGAACAGTGGATGGCTGTCCGCTTGTTTGTGGTATTTTCGTTCTTGTTTAAATAATCAAAAGTCACAGAGCTAAGGATTAAGTGTAGTTAAACACTGGATTACTGGACATGCTTCAAGAGCAATTATGACCACTGTAAAAACCTTAGAGATGAGGGTAAACAACAATCATGGACTGTAAGTAAACATTGTCAACTGCTAAATATTTTCCACAATCACTTCTAAGTCCTCATTCTCCGATTACATTTTATTTACTTCATGCTTTGTGTCCCATATTTGAGTGCACAGGCCGTGAAAGAGGTGATTTTCTCAGTGATTACCATGTCTCTTACATATATTCACTATCTAGTCAACTGGTGAACATTTTTGCCCCACACACCTCTAAATCGTAATTTTTCTGGTTACATTTTATTTTACTTCATGCTTTGTGTCCCATATTTGAGTGCATAATCTGTGAAAAGGTGATTTTCTCAGTAATAATCATGTCTGCATTACTCACATCAAAATCATCATTTTTAGGTTAAAATTTGATTAATTCATGCTTTGTGCCAATTATTTATGTGAATGGGGTCTTAATTAAGTGCCATGCATGTCTGGTAGGGAGGTAGGTAGGTGGTTTTCTGATTTAGGTTAGGTTAGGTTAGGGTCAAGAATGTCCAGTGCTGTTGGTGAACAGTGAACACCTTTGCCATACCTAACTCTTTTTCTGGTAACAGTTTATTTATTGGATGCTTTGTATCCCATATTTTAGTGCATAAGATGTGAAAAATGATGATTTTCATTGTGATTGCCACATCCGATACTTATTTACACTAAGCTGCCAACTCATGAACATCTATGCCGTACTTACCTCAAAACCATCATTTTGGGGTTAAAATTCAATGAATTCATGCTTTGTGTCCATTATTTAATGCATATGGTGAGATTTTCATAGTGATTTCCATGTCTGATACTTACTTACACTTGCTGCAAGTTGTGAGCACATAAGCCTTACTCACCTCTAAATCATCATTTTTTGGTTAAAATTCAGTTAATTCATGCTTTGTGTGCATTATTTATGTGAAAGGGGGACTTAAATAAGTGCTCTGCATGTCCAGTAGGGAGGTAGGTAGGTGGTTATCTGATTTAGGTTAGGTTAAGTTAGGGTCATGAATGACCAGTGCTGGAGCTTCAGGGCCAATATCCAGACAAGACCAATATCCGGACATGCCTTTGGCTCTATTATGTCGGATAATGGAGGGATTACTGTAATTGAATTTTAACCAAAAAATGATGATTTAGAGGTGAGTATGGAATAAGTGCTCACAACTTGCCAGCAAGTGTAAGTATCAGACTTGGAAATCACTATGAAAATCACCCTTTCTCACATTGTATACATTAAATGATGAACATAAAGCATGAAATCATTGAATATTAACCCAAAAATGATGAATTTGAGGTAAGTACACCATAGGTGTTCATGAGTTGGCAGCTTAGTGTAAGTAAGTATCAGACGTGGCATCACTATGAAAATCATAATTTCTCACATCTTATGCACTAAAATATGGGATACAAAGCATCAAATAAATAAACCATTACCAGAAAAAGAGTTAGGTATGGCAAAGGTGTTCACTGATCACCAATAGCACCAGTTATTCTCGACCCTAACCTAACCTAAATCAGAAAACCACCTACCTACCTCCCTACTGGACATGCATAGCACTTATTTATGACCCCATTCACATAAATAATGGACACAAAGCATGAATTAATCGAATTTTAACCAAAAAATGATGATTTTGAGGTAAGTAAGGGATAGGAGTTCACGAGTTGGCAGCTTAGTATAAGTAAGTATCAGACGTGGCAATCACTATGAAAATCATAATTTTTCACATCTTAGGCACTAAAATATGGGATACAAAGCATCAAATAAATAAACTGTTACCAGAAAAAGAGTTAGCTATGGCAAAGGTGCCCACTGTTTACCAACAGCACCTGTCATTCTTGATCCTAACCTAACCTAACCTAAATCAGAAAACCACCTACCTACCTCCCTACCAGACATGCATAGCACTTATTTAGGACCCTATTCACATAAATAATGGGCACAAAGCATGAATTAATTGAATTTTAACCAAAAAATGATGATTTTGAGGTGAGTAAGGAAGGAGTGTTTGCCAGCTGACTACATATTGAACGTAAGGAAGAGACATGATTATTACTGAGAAAATCACCTTTTCACAGCCTATGCACTTAAATATGGGACACAAAGCATGAAGTAAATAAAATGTAACTGAAGAATGAGGATTTAGAAGTGATTATGGAAAATATTTAGCGGTTGACAGTGTACTTACATGTCCATGATGGTTGTTAGCAAATATTACACCCACCTCTAAGGTTTTTACCGTGGTCATAATTGCTCTCGAAGCATGTCAGTAATCCAGTGTTTAACTACACTTAATCCTTAGCACTGTGAATTATGATTGTTTAAACAAGAACGAAAATACCGCAAACAATCCGACAACTCTTCACTCTTCACGGGAGTTGAGAGAGAACTAGCAGGAGGGGGGAAGAACGAGAAGGGAGCTGGTCAGCGCGCGTAGGAAATTCAAACTGACGCGGTAAAAAAAAATCAGACTTTTTTCTTTATTTTCTTGAAATTTTTGGGCATTTTGAGGTTTCAACCATCAGCCTACAATGTCTGAACAGTGAGGTAACCGGATGGTGGTCGTCCAGAAAGTAGAGAGATTACTATACTGTGGAAATGGGAGTGGGTAGGGCCGAAGTGATAAATATGAAATTAGAAACTGGGGAGAATGGTAAGAGAGATATGGCAGTGGGATATGTTTCCCCTGAGACGAGAGCATGGAATGATGATGAATACCAGGAGATGTTGTCAGACATGGTTAGATATCTACAGAACGTGACTGAGAAAAGCAACAATATAATCCTAATGGGTGACTTTAATTGTAAAGAGGTGAACTGGGAGGAATGGGACTCAGGAGGCAGTGAAGATTTGTGGGGCACTAAACTGTTAAATATAGCAATGAATAATGTAATAACGCAGTGGGCCAAAGAAGAGACACGATTCCGAGGTGATGACACACCAGCAAGATTAGATTTGCTACTATCCAAAGAACCTGACATAACTAAATCTTTGAAATAGTAATCTTCCCACTATCCGACATAATAGAGCCAAAGCCATGACTGAAAAGTGGTCTTGTCCGGATAGTCACCCTGAAGCTCCAGCACTGGTCATTCATGACCCTAATCTAACCTAACCTAAATCAGAAAACCACCTACCTACCTCCCAACCGGACATGCATAGCACTTATTTAAGTCCCATTTCACATAAGTAATGCACACAAAGCATGAATTAACTGAATTTTAACCAAAAAATGATGATTTAGAGGTGAGTAAGGCATAGGTTGTCACAACTTGCCAGCAAGCGTAAGTAAGTATCAGACATGGAAATCACTATGAAAATCGCCATCTCTCACACCGTATGCATTAAATAATGGACACAAAGCATGAATTCATTGAATTTTAACCCAAAAATGATGATTCTGAGGTAAGTAAGGCATACATGTTCATGAGTTGGCAGCTTAGTGTAAATAAGTATCGAACGTGGCAATCACTATGAAAATGATAATTTCTCACATCTTATGCACAAAAATATGGGATACAAAGCATCCAATAAATAAACTGTTACCAGAAAAAGAGTTAGGTATGGCAAAGGCGTTCACTGTTCACCAACTGCACTGGACATTCTTGACACTAACCTAACCTAACCTAAATCAGAAAACCACCTACCTACCTCCCTACCAGACATGCATAGCACTTATTTAAGACCTCATTCACATAAATAATGGGCACAAAGCATGAACTAATCGAATTATAACCAAAAAATGATGAATTTGAGGTGAGTAAGGCAGGGGTGTTCACGAGTTGGAATCTTAGTGTAAGTAAGTATTGGACGTGGCAATCACTATCAAAATCATCATTTCTCACATCTTATGCACTAAAATATGGGATACAAAGCATCAAATAAATAAACTGTTACCAGAAAAAGAGTTAGGAATGGCAAAAGTGTTCACTGTTCACCAACAGCACTGGTCATTCTTGATCCTAACCTAACCTAACCTAACCTAAATCAGAAAACCACCTACCTACCTCCCTACCGGACATGCATAGCACTTATTTAAGACCACATTCACATAAATAATGGGCACAAAGCATGAATTAATTGAATTTTAACCAAAAAATGATGATTTTGAGGTGAGTAAGGCAGGGGTGTTCGCCAGCTGACTACATAATGAATGTAAGGAAGAGACGTGATTATTACCAAGAAAATCACTTTTTCAGAGCCTATGCACTCAAATATGGGATGTCACAAAGCATGAAGTAAATAAAATGTAACCAGAAAAATTATGATTTAGAGGTGTGTAGGGCAAAAATGTTCAGCAGTTGACTAGATAATGAATGTACAGTATGTACGAGACATGGTAATCACTGAGAAAATCACCGCTTTCACAGCCTGTGCACTCAAATATGGGACACAAAGCATGAAGTAAATAAAATGTTACCAGAAAAATTATGATTTAGAGGTGTGTAGGGCAAAAATGTTCACCAGTTGACTAGACAGTGAATGTATATGAGAGACATGGTAATCACTGAGAAAATCACCTCCTTCACAGCCTGTGCACTCAAATATGGGACACAAAGCATGAAGTAAATAAAATGTAACCAGAGAATGAAGATTTAGAAGCAATTATGGAAAATATTTAGCAGTTGACAATGTTTACTTACAATACCATGATTGTTGTTTACCACCACCTCTAAGGTTTTTACAATGGTCATAATTGCTCTTAAAGCATGTCCAGTAATCCAGTGTTTAACTACACTCAATCCTTAGCACTGTGACTTATGATTATTTAAACAAGAACGAAAAGATACCGCAAACAATCGGACAGCTGCCCACTGTTCACAGGAGTTGAAACAGAACTAGGAGGAGGGGGATAGGGTGGGAAGGGACCTGGTCGGCGCGCGCGGAATATTCAAACTGACACGGTCGAAAAAAATCAGATTCTTTGTCTTTTTTTTGCAATTTTTGGGCCTTTTGGGGTTTCGGCCATCAGCCTATGATGTCTGAACAGTGAGGTCACCTGATAGTGGTCGTCCGGATAGTAGAGAGATTACTGCATCTGAGTCCTATAGGAAAAAGCGATCATGTGGTCATTGAGTTCCAGATGATAATAGGGAACGTGGTGCCAAGAGATGAGCTTTATAGGCAAGGAAGTTACAACTCTGGGAAAGCAAACTTTGCAGAATTGAGAAATTTTTTCGAAAATGCAGAATGGAAAAAATTCAGAGACACAAGAGAGATGCAGAGGAAGTGGGATATCTTTCTAGACCTCTATAATTTGGGAGTGGAAAAATATGTTCCAAGAGTAAGGGAGAAAGAAAACAGGAAAAAGAAGTGGTTTAATAGAAAGTGTATGACAGCAAAAAAAGAGAGGGACATTGCATGGAACAAATGGAGAAGGAGAGGTAATAACAGAACAAAGGAAAAATTTAAAAAAACTAGAAATGAATATACAAGAATTCGTAGAGAGGAAGAAAGGAACTTTGAAAAAAGTATAACTGACAAATGTAAGGATGAACCCAAATTGTTTTATAGATTTGTTGCCTTATGGCAAATTGAAACAAAAGGAAGGAATCACCAGACTGAAAGTAGATGGAGAGGTCTACAAGGATGTGGTAATGCAAGCTGAAATAATGAACAAATGTTTCCAATCATTTTTCACTAAAGAAAGGGAGTTTGTGGAGGGAGAGGGAGTGATGAGAAATGTAGTGATAAAAGATATAGAAGTGGAAGTGCAGGAAGTGTATAAATTACTGGACACTCAAGATGTAAGGAAAGCCCAAGGACTGGATGGAATCTCTAATTGGGTACTGAAGGAATGCAGAGCGCAACTGACGGATAAGATTTACAATTTAATTGTGTGTTTTCTGGAAGGGGGGAAAGTGCCTCGGGATGTAAAAAAAAAATAACTCAGTCAAATGGCCATCCCTTACGGGATTATGGTGTCTGGCAATAGATAGATAGATAGAAAGTTTTCTGGAAGGGGGGAAAGTGCCTCGGGAATGGAAGAGGGCAAATGTGGTACCAATATATAAGGGAGGAAACGAGGAAGAACCCCTGAATTATAGACCAGTGTCCCTAACCAGCATGGTCGCAAAATTGTGTGAGAGAATCCTGAAAGATAGATGGATAAAACATCTGAAAGAGATGAATATTTTGACTGAAAGTCAGTTTAGATTCAGAAGTGGAAGGTCATGTGTTTCCAACTTGTTGAGCTTTTACTCAAGGGCAACTGATGTGCTACAGGAGAGAGACAGTTGGGTGGATTGTGTGAATTTAGATCTGGAGAAGGCCTTCGCCAAGGTACCCCACAAGAGACTAATATGCAAATTAGAGCATATTGGAGGACTGAAGGGAAGCCTCCTGGAAGGGATGATAGACTTTTTGAGTGACAGACAAATGAGGACAGTAATAAAGGACAGGACATCTAGATGGAGGGAAGTAACAAGTGGTGTCCCACAGGGCTCGGTGTTGGCACCAATAATGTTCCTATGGTAGATGGAGTGGACAGTTATGCAAGTCTGTTTGCTAATGATGCAAAGATCTGAGAAAGGTAGAGGTTGAAGAGGACTGTAAAATGCTGCAGGAGGATCTGGATAGGATATATGATTGGAGCCGGATGTGGGAAATGAAATTCAATGCAAAAAAATGTAAAATATTGGAAATGGGTAAAAGTATCAAGAGGCCATCATTGAATTATTTGATGGGTAATGAACCAATTAGAAAAGCGAGAGAAGAGAAAGATTTGGGAGTGCTGGTCCAGGATAGTTTGTCACCCGAAAAGCACATAAATAAGATAGCTAGTGAGACATATAAACTCTTGACCAATACAAGAGTGGCATTTCATTACATGGATGAGGAGATGATGAAAAAATTGATAGTGACTATGATCTGCCCCAGGTTAGAATATGCGGCAGTAGTGTGGTCCTCACACAAAAAGAAAGATACAGTATAAACAAGATTGAGAGAATACAAAGAACAGCAACCAAGATGGTCCCCAGTCTAGCAGATTTGTCAAACAGAGAGGCTGGAAAGGCTGGATTTGCTTTCCTTAGAGGAAAGGAGAGAGAGGGGTGACATGATTGCAGTGTTCAGGATCATGATGGAAGTAGATAAAATTGACAGAGAAAATCTGTTTGTGTGGGATGAGAGGGTACCAAGAGGACACAGAATGAAACTAAAGAAGCCATGCTGCTAGAATGACATCAAGAAATATAGCTTTCCTTATAGATGCATGGACCTGTGGAATAGCCTGGACAAAGAGATCGTCCAGTCTAAAAACTTAGATGAGTTTAAGGCAAAATTTGACTTATTGAGAAACAGAGACGGGACCCCAAGAGTGTAGCTCATTTCCTGTATATCACAATTACGTAAATAAATGGGAAAGACAACAAACGAATTGGACATATATCACTGAGCTGCGCTCTGGGGATACCTAAGCTGTATCTATTTATGGGTCAAGCCCGTTTAGGCTAATTTAAGCGATGATCCAACATAGTAAAACAAGTAATAGCAAAGAAAGTGTTGCCTAAAGTAAGTAAACATCTAAAAATCAGTCAAAGAATGTGCTGAGTTTCCTTACGCCAGCTAGACAATACCTACAGGAGCAGACGGCAGTGATACAACCTCTGTAAGTATCGATTATCTTTTCTTTAAGATGGCTTCATATTTTGGAAAGATGCCTTTAGAAGGTGCTAAAGAGACAAAGGTAGAAAACAGGATAATGACTACTACCCAGAACTTGTTGAAAAGAAACCTTACGATAAGTTAGATGAAAAAGTAAATGGACTAGAGAGGAGATTTCAAATGGAAATCAATGAAATCAAGAATGAGCTATGCAAAGAGAAGGGAAAAAATGAAAAATTAATAAACGAAATAAACAGAAAAGCCACAACATTAGATGAACTATCAGCTGAGGCAAATTCACTGAGAATGAAGGCTAGTGAAATGGGATGTACAGTTGTCAACCATGAGAGAATTGTGGGTGATTTCAGAAATGATATGGAGAAAACCAGGCAAGCAAGCAGTCTGATAGACCAAAGTAGTAATAGTGAAGAAAAAATAACACAAGTCAATGAAATGGTGAGAAATTACAAAGATGAGGTACAAACTATGTATGCTAAAATGGTGAGAGAAAAGAATAGTTTAGGTACAAACACAGAAGAAAAAAAATGTATGAAAGTGAAAGAAATCATAAAAAACAACCCAAAACTAGCCAGGGAAGCTATAGAGATTAGAAAATCTATAGTAATCAGTGGCATTGGTGAAGAAGAAATAAAAAACAGAATCTCAAAGGACAAAAAGGAGATAGAAAATATAATGAACATACTGAAGTCAGTATCAAAGGATATCTGTGATAAAGATATACAGGAACATAAAAGACTTGGGAAATATGAGAGAAGTAAGTCAAGGCCCCTGAAAGTAACCTTCCAGAGTGCAAACATGGTAGAGGCAATATTACAAAATGCCAAGAAACTCAAGGAAAAAGGGGAATCTAAAAAAAGTATGGATAAAAAGATGCCTAACTCAAGAGAAATTGGGAACACTAAAAGAGAAGAAGGATGATGCAAAAACAAAGAATGAGGAAAGACCAGAGGAAGAGAAGAGTACATTTTTTTTTATAAAGTAACTGGACTGCAGGTACACAAGTGGTACATAACTAACAGGGAATAAAAACAATGATGGTTGTAGACTCAAGCTATGGCAAGTATGTAAACAAGATGATTAAGCTGATGTACACCCCACCCTCGGCTATCATGCCTAATTGGAGACGCCATGGCTGCACTATAGCCAAAAACGCGATAGCCAAATTGAAGAACTTATGGTAATAATTCTAAATGGTGCCATGACCTCAATATTTAAACCTTAAGATACCCTTTTTGGACCACATAATAACATATAATGGTCTAAAAATGACCACGCAAATTAGAGGAGTTGTTTGTTTTATGGGGAGGGTTAATAAAAAACAGAACTTACTATCCCTTTTGATGGCCGTCTAGCATCACTCATATTTCGCAGTTTCGTTTCATTTCGTTTCATTTTTGAAGGCTCCAACATGCTTGCATGCGTCAGCCTTGGTCACCTAATGGCGGCTCTCCATGCTGCTCGATCCCTGGCAGCCTCCCTGTTCAGTCCCTTAACCCTTAAGTCACACTTAATGACCTCGATCCATGTCTTTCTCAGTCTACTCCTCCCCCAATATTAACACTTCTCACCCTCTGTACCCAATTATCATCCCCCATCCTCTCCACATGTCCAAACCACCTCAGCCTACCCCTCCCCCAATATTAACACTTCTCACTCTCTGTACCCAATTATCATACCCCATCTCCACATGTCCAAACCACCTCAGCCTACCTCTCCTCATCACAACACCAATACACTCCAGTCCCATCCTACCTCTCTACTCTTCCATCGTAAACCAAGCCCCCCAGCTCCCCCCCCCCGGCCCTTGCAAGCAGGAACGCACTGCACATCCACCTAATAATTGTCATTTCTGTACGTTTAAACCTGCGAATATCCTCTTCCTTTACTGCCCAGGTCTCACTACCAAACAGCATCACACTCCTAACACATGCTGCATACAAAGACCCCTTAGCACGTAAGGAAAGTCCTCTCAATGTCAGGAGGGGCAACAGCTCCCTGAACTTCTTCCAACCACTTCTCACCCTAGCAACCGAGCTAACTCCAGCCCCACCTCCGGCACATAACATGCCTCCCAAATAACAAAACTCCTCCACACACTCAAGAGACTCACCTGCAAGTTCAACCCTCTCACTCCTAACAATCTCCACCTGCTCTCCCCGACACGCCGCACACATGAAATCAGCATTATCTCGCAGTCTACCTCTAATACCACTACATCTCTTGTGTACCCATTTATCACAAACACTACACAAGATGGAATGACTTCCCACACATTTGTGGCAAACTGCACATGGCCACTCTCCCTCTCCTCTGATTGTACAGCCACCAACCCTAAATATCATCACTTTTGTTTTATCTGCATTTACCCTTAAGCCCTTGTACTCCATACCATCTCTCCACTTCTAAAATCTTTCCTCCACCTCCTTTCCATTCTCTGCAATCAACACCAAATCATAAGCATACAACATCTCCCATGGAAGTCCATCTCTGAAGTCACGTGAGAGGGCTTCAAGCACCATGATAAACAACAAGGGACTCAAAACTGACCCCTGACGCACACCAACATTCACGGAAAACTCATCACTCCAAACTCCATTCACTCTTACCTGGGTGCGAGCACCCACGTACATGGCCAAAACCACCCTAACCAGCCACTCTTCCATCCCTAGCTTTTTCATTGCCCACTTTACCACCTCTCTAGGGACTCTGTGAAAGGCCTTTTCCAAATCAACACAAAAATACAATTCCATTTTCTTTCCAATATATTTTTCCTGAAGCTGTCGAACAATGAATATGGCATCAGTGATCCCCCTGCCTAGCATAAACCCAAACTGCATCTCATCGATATTCACTCTTTCTCTAATCATACCTTCTAGAACCCTCTCCATTACTTTCATTATCTGATCTAAGAGCTTTATACCTCTGTAATTTCCCCTTTCAGGGCATCACCCTTCCCTTTGTACACATTTACAATTACACTCTTCAGCCAATCATCTGGGACGACACACTCATATATAATCATATTTATCAGGTCAGTGACTAACCTCACCCCAGTATCTCCTGGGGCCTTCAACATTTCGGCAGTCAGCCCAGACACACTTGCCGCCTTCCCCACCAGCATCCTGCCTATTGCCTGACTCACAGTAGCAGAGTCAATCAAAGGCCAAGGGCCAAACACTGGATCAGCTGGCTCCAAACCTTCTATATCCCATTCAAACTCCTCATTCAATAACCGGCTATATATCCCAATCAAACTCCTCATTCAACAACTGGCTATAATGCTCTCTCCATGCCTCTGTAATATCCTCACTGTTCACCACTACCCTTCCTTCATCATTCTTCACACACTGCTCACATACAATGTCCCAATTATCCCTCTTCACCTGATTTGCCACCCTAAAAATCATATTTTTCCTTCCTCCATGATTTAGATTATCAAGTAAAAGTCTCTGTGACTCAGACTTCGCTCTGTATACCTCTCTTCTAGCCCTGCGCTTGGCAGCCAAGTACTCCTCCCTGTTACCACCCTTCTTCCATTCCCGGAAAAGCCTTCTTTTCTCCTTAACTGCAGCTTCTACACCCCCATATATATATATAAGGGTGAGGAGACTGTAGCACCAGTCGAGCAGGGCAGTACTCCCAAGGAGGATGGAAAGCTGATGACAGGGAGAGCTGGAGCTCCCGCTTCATCAGCCCTCAGGACTTGTTCCTGACCATCCTCCTTTGCTGAACTTTTTCAGTGTCTCAGTTACACAGAGAGTAGACCAGCATGCTCTCCAATACAAGTTTCTCTAACTGTTAACACCAAACTACATACACGCTACACACTACACTTCTTTTTCAAAATTTAGTAAAATGGCGCTCAAGAATCTTGCCTCGGAGTCCCCAGGGGGGGGGACCATAAATGCCCCCACCATTCGCCCCTCTCCCGGCAACGGCTCAAGGAGCTGCCTGGAACCACCGTCTGACTCACTCCTTCTTCATTTCTGTAACATTCGCGGCCTTTCCTCTAACTTTCCCGCT
>JAGKTI010023540.1:0-14761 GCA_018397915.1 Birgus latro
ATCCCCCTCTCTCATATACCTCTCCACTCCATCCCTCCATTTCATCCTCAGCCTCCCCATCCCTCTCCCTCCACCTCACTTGCATACACTTTCCTCGTTAGTCTCTCGCTCTCCATCCTCTCCACACACACACAGGGTCGTCAAGAGAGACGGAGCTGCTCGTGGATCGAGGGGAAATAATTGCTGAATCAGCAGCAAAAAGGTGACCAGCCTATTGTGATTATGTGAATGAGTGCGTGAGTAGTGGTCCCGTCGAATATTAGTTAAAAAAAAAAAAAACACAGGTCTCGGGCATAAAAATACAAGGTAGAGTGAAAAAGAAAGTCTCCATATGGATGCGCCACGGTGAAGAGGGACGGATGATTGTTTACATCTGGCGGCGAGCAGGAATTTGTGGGTTTCTCCAAAGATGATGTACTCGTAGGTAACGGAAGTACTAATCTGAAGCAAACAAGAGAAGCAGGAGTAGAGAAAACGGCGGAGAGGAATGTCCAGGAGTTAAAAAAGGTATGGGTAATAATTAGAGAGTTGCAGGAACGGACCTTAGAGGAAGAAAGAGAGAAAGTCCTACAGAGTAAACTGGAAAAAGTCTGCACATGTAGTGATAAGCAAGAAAAAAAAGTCACAGAATTAAAGGTGAGCAATGAATCTGCATCAAATGAAATAAAACAGCTCAAGAGAGAGAATAAGAGGTTGGAAGAAGAAAGGGACAGAATGAAAAGTAAACTAGATGAGTATGAATCAAAATCAAGGATGCAAGATGAGCATATTAAGGAAATCAAGGAGCAACATAAGGGGTGGAAGAAAATTCAGGAGGAAGAAAATGTAAATCTGAAGGAGATTACAGAACAAAGCAGAGAAAAGGTGGAGAAGGAAGTGGTTAGGGTACTGAGAAGTAGAGAATCTTTGGTCAGGGATGTAGCAGACAAGAAAAACTGTGTTATAATTTCAGAAGTAAAGAAAAACCAATGACAGTAAGATCCGAAAGAGAAAGAGAAGAACTGAGCAAGGTTAAAAAGAATATCAGTGATTAAAGAGGGCAACAACGAAGCTCAAGAAGAGATTGAAGAAGTGTATAGGTTAGGAAGGGCAACAACGAAGCTTAAGAAGAGACTGAAGAAGTGTTTAGGTTAGGAAAGTACAAGGAAGGAGGGGCAAGGCGACTGAAGGTAAAGTTTAAGTCCCAGGTAATGGTGAATGAAATAATCAACAGAACGTGGAAACTGTCAGATAAAGAGGGGTTTAAAAATGTTTGGGTAAGAAGAGACACAAATGAAGAAGAAAGAGCTAAATTAAAGGAGCTGGTAAAGGAAGCAAAGGTAATAAATGAACAGAGAATGGAGGAAGAGAAGGCAGTGTTCTACTGGAGAGTTATGGATCAGAAATTGAGAAAGTGGTGCTGACGGAGAGAAAGAGAGAAGAGAGCATAGAAAACAATGAAAAAAGTTTGAAAGTGGCGTATACAAACACTGATGGATTAATACTGGCAAGGTTAGAAATCAATGATTTTTTGAGGGTACACAAACCTAATGTTATGTGCATTGTAGAGACTAAATTGCAAGAAGATACAGGCAACCTTCATGCAACGAACACTTACGCAACGAAAAATCGGTTTAACGAAATTGTGTTTTACTACCCTTCACTTGCGCAACGAATGCCTAGACTTGGTTTAACAAGTTTTTTTTGGTTCTTTTATTGTTTCAACCCCTAACAGAATTACGGGTTTTGATCCATTTTATCGATATTTTAGAAATTTCTAAGACACTTTTCTTCTATGACATTTTCATCTCAAATTATTTTTATCTTACTCCTCAAGGTTAGGTTAGGATATCTTCAAGAGTAAAATAAAAATAATTTGCAAGAATGATGCCATAGAAGAAAAGTGTCTTAGAACTGTCTAAAATATCGATGAAAAGGTTCAAAATTTCCTAATTCTGTTAGAGGTTGAAATAATAATTTTACCAATTTTTGGTTTACCAATTATCAGCCGAATCATCCAACAGAGAAGCCAGTTGTGCATAGTGACTAGCAGCTGTTGACAGCAGCACCTCTAGCGACACAACGCTCGTACTAGTATTAAAAACAAAACAGATGTAGCCTTCGCAAGTTTGCATGTGCATTACTGCACTACTTTTCGCTCATCATGCCTAAATGACCTGCAACTAGCCCTTGCCAACAAGCAGCCAAGGCCTCCATGAAGAGCTTTATGCTCGAGACTAAGCTGGATATAGTAAGACGGCACGAACGTGGTGAAAAACAAATTATAGGTCGCCTCCATGACCTGGCTCCATCTAGTGTCAAGTATCTTTAAATCAAGTACGTATTTATGTATTTGTAGAATGTAGATGCACTGTATGTACAATAGTTGTAGAATATGAGTTATGGAGTCATAAGATACACAAACATTTATTCATAATGAGCAAAGAAGGGTGAATACTAGTAGATGGGGGGGGGGAATCGGAAGTCTGGAACCATACCCCACTGAACCCATGCTATAATGGGCTTGTGCAACGAAAAATCACATAACGAACGGTTTTCAAGGAACCTAACCCATTCATTAAGTGGGGGACTACTGTACTGATATTCATATGGGAGATGGGAAATACAAATTATGGAGAAGACACAGAAAGGAAAAAACGGGAGGAGGAGTGATGATAGCAGTGAAGGACAACATAAATGTAGATATTGTGAGAATGGGAGAGGGCAGGGCCAAAGTGATAAATATGAAATTAGAAACTGGGGAGAATGGTAAGAGAGATATGGCAGTGGGATATGTTCCCCATAAGACAAGAGCATGGAATGACGATGAATACCAGGAGATGTTGTCAGACATGGCTAGTTATCTACGGAAAGTGATTGAGAAAGGCAACAATATAATCCTAATGGGTGACTTTAACTGTAAAGAGGTGAACTGTGAGGAATGGGACTCAGGAGGCAGTGAAGAGATCGTGGGGCACTATATTGTTAAATATAGCAATGAATAATGTAATGACGCAGTGGGTCGAAGAAGAGACACGTTTCCGAGGTGATGACACACCAGCAAGATTAGATTTGCTACTAACCAAAAAACCTGATGTAACTGAATCTTTGAAATATCTGTGTCCTATAGGAAAAAGTGATCATGTGGTCATTGAGTTCCAAATGGTAACAAGGAATGTGGTGCCAAGAGACAAGCTTTATAGGCAAGGAAGATACAACTTTGGAATAGCAAACTTTGCAGAATTGAGAAAGTTTTTCAAAAGTGCAGACTGGAGAAAATTCAGAGAAACAAGAGAGATACAGAGGAAGTGGGATATCTTTCTAGACCTCTACAATTTGGGAGTGGAAAAATGTGCCAAGAGTAAGTGGGAAAGAAAACAGGAAAAGGGAGTGGTTTAATAGAAGGTGTATGATAGCGAAAAAAAGAGAGGGACATGGCATGGAACAAATGGAGAAAGAGAGGTAATAATAGAACAAAGGAAGAATATAAAAGAACTAGATATGAATATACAAGAATACGTAGAGAGGAGAGAAACGAACTTTGAAAAAGGTATAATTGACAAATGTAAGGATGAACCCAAATTGTTTTATAGATTTGTCAATGGTAAATTGAAGCAAAAGGAAGGAATAACCAAACTGAAAGTAAAAGGAGAGGTCTACAAGGATGCGGAAATGCAGCTGAAATAATGAACAAATGTTTCCAATCAGTTTTCACTAAGGAAAGGGAGTTTGTGGAAGGGGAGGGAGTGATTAGAAATGTAGTGATAAAAGATATAAAAGTGGAAGTGCAGGAAGTGTATAAATTACTGGAAACTCAAGATGTAAGGAAAGGCCCAGGACCAGATGGAATCTCTAATTGGGTACTGAAGGAATGCAGAAAACAACTGGCGGATAAGATTCACAACTTAATTGTGTGTTCTCTGGAAGAGGGGATGGTGCCTCGGGAATGGAAGAGGGCAAATGTGGTACCAATTTATAAGGGAGGAAACAGGGAAGAACCCCTGAATTACAGACCAGTGTCCCTAACCAGCATGGTCGCGAAATTGTGTGAGAGAATCCAGAAAGATCTATCTATCTAGATACCTAGGCTGCTTCCCCCAAGAAAAGGGAGGTAGCCGAAACAGGTCAACACACTACCAATTTACTCATCCACTCATACACATTCATTCACACCTTAGCCCCAAAGGGGAGAAGGGACAGATCCTCACCGCACCACACCGCACGAGGGTCAACTACGCAGAGCAGTCAGTGACATCCGCAGCAGGGCCCGACAGCAAAGCTGGTTTACCCCTGCCACATCATAATGGATCCAACCTGACCTGATCAGCTGATCAGACAAAATGCAGGAGAATATCCCCTCAAGGCTGCGTCATCATTTACTCATTCACAATTTCCCTCCAATCATTTCTATCACGCACAGCCACTCTTCCTTGCTCAACAGACAACCCTCTTGCATCCAACACTCTTCACACTGTCCATCCGTCCTATTCATGGTCTTCCTCTCAGCCTTACACCTCTCACATCAGATCTAGTTATCTTTTTCACCAATCGCTCATTATCCATTCTCTCCATATGCCCAAACCATCGCAACACCCTCTGCTCAACTCGATCAGCCATCTCCCAAACAATTCCAGTTCTCCTTCACACTTCATCATTTCTCACCTTATCCATACGCGTCACTCCACACATACTCCTCAGACACCTCATCTCCATTACATTCAAACTTTTCCTCTCTGCTACATCCATATTCCATGTTTCAGCCCCATATAACGCAGTCGGTACCACAATACCCTCATACAGCCTTCTCTTTACATCCATTCTAAGTGAATGACATCTAAACACTTTTTTCATTCCTCCCAGCACCTTTCCAACTTCATTCATTCTAAACTTCACTTATGCACCTATTCTTCCATCCACAGCAACATGTGACCCTAAATACTTAAAAAACTCTACCTCCTCAAGCAACTCACCATTTAAAACTATATTCATCCTCCTACCATCTACCAACCTCGTACACTTCATCACTTTACTCTTATTCTCATTTACTTTCAGTTTCCTCCTTTCACACACCCTTTCAAACTCCTCTGCCAACTGTCTCAATCTCTCCTCTGAATCAGCCACCAGTGCAGTATCATCCACAAACAGCAGCTGCTTCAGATTCCACTCTCTACCATCATTCTCCAGACTCAGTCCTCCATCTAACACTCTTGCATTCACCTCCCTTACAACACCATCAATATAAGTATTAAACAACCAAGGCGACATCACACATCCCTGCCGCAGCCCCACTCTCACGGGAAACCAATCTCTTACAGTATTTCCCACTCTTACACACGCTCTACTATTTACATAAAAACTTTTCACTCCTTTTAGGAACCTGCCATCAAGCCCATACAATCTTAAAACATTCCACAAAGCCTCCCTATCAATTCTATCATATGCTTTCTCTAAATCCATGAACGCCCAAAACACATCCTTACCTTTCGCTAAATACTTTTCACACACCTGTATCACAGGAAACACCTGATCCACACATCCCCTCCCTCTCCTAAAGCCATACTGCTCATCACCAATCACTCCCTCTGTACCCTCTCTAACTCTCTTAATTAACACTCTACCATACACCTTACCTACAACACTCAACAGACTTATACCTCTAAAGCTAGTACATTCATACTTATCACCCTTGCCTTTATACAATGGGACCACACAAGCACTTTCCCAGTCAATTAGCACCATACCTTGCACAAAGCACACATTCAACAGTCTTACTAACTAGTCAACAATAGTCACTCCACCACCTTTCAGGCATTCCACAGCACACCCATCCATACCTGCAGCTTTCCCTGTTTTCATCTGCTTTACTGCCTCTTGCACTTCCTCCATCGTGATCAAAGATTCATTCAACTCTCCCAACACACCTATTCCTTGCACCCTTCCATCTGCCACAATCTCAGCCTCCCTTTCCTCCTCTACATTTAACAATCATTCAAAATACTCCACCCATCTCTTCCTTAATGCATCCAACTCAGTTAACATCCTTCCATCCTCGGCTTTTACTCACTCCTCCTTCCCAGACTCTCCCTTTTGCACCCTTTTCACCTCCTTCCAAAACATTTTCTTATTCTCTTGAAAATTCTCAGTCAACTGCCTACCCCACCTCTCATCTGCTGCCACTTTAGCATCATGCACAACCCTTCTCGCCCTATTCCTCTTTTCCTTATACCTCTCATATGACACCTCATCCTTCCTCTGCAACCACACTTCATATGCATGTCTCTTCTCAGCCACAGCCATACTTACTTCCTCGCACCACCATTCACTTCACTTTCTTACACCACCACCCACTCGTCTCACACCACATACCTCTTCCGCATCCCCCACCACAGCACTCTTAAACAACTGCCATTCCTCCTCCACACTGCCACTCTCCTGATCTTTCACTGCGTTCCACTGATCTCTCAATTTCTCCTGATACTCTATCATTTTGTCTCTTTAATCCAACTCACTCACTTTCAAAACCTCCCTGCCACACCCAACTCTCCTAGCTCTCACCCATCTCTTACCAGGTAGTGGTCAGACATACCTCCACCCTCCCCTCTCAAAACTCTCACATCCAACAATCTTCCTATTACATTCCTGGACACAACCACGTAGTCCATCAATGTTCTGTCAACAACCCTTCCACCCTCCTGTCTCACCCATGTATACTTATAAATATCTTTCTTCTCAAACAAAGTATTCCCAATCACCATCTCTCGCTCAACACACACACCTATCATTCGTTCCCCATTTCATTTCTTCCAGGCACACCATGCATACCAACTACACCTTCAACTGCTACATTTCCCACTCTAGCATTCAGATCCCCCATCATTACCGCATTCACATTCGCTCCAAAGCTCTGCAAACACTCATCAACATCATTCCAGAAAGACTCCTTCTCTTCTTCATCCCTTTCACTACCAGGCCCATAAGCACTCACAAATACCCATAACTCACATTCAAATTTCGCTTTCACCTACATCAGTCTCAATGACACCTCCTTCCATTCAATCACACACTGCTGTACTTCTGGGCTCACTAACAAGGCCACACCTTCTCTTGCCCTTCCTCTATCAACAACTGACAATCTTCCATAGATAGATGGATAAAATATCTGGAAGAGATGAATATTTTGACTGAAAGTCAGTCTGGATTCAGAAGTGGAAGGTCATGTTTTCCAACTTGTTGAGCTTTTACTCAAGAGCGATTGACGTGCTACAGGGGCGAGACGGTTGGGTGGATTGTGTGTATTTAGATCTGGAGAAGGCCTTCGACAAGGTACCCCATAAGAGACTAATATGGAAATTAGAGCATATTGGAAGACTGAAGGGAAGCCTCCCGGACACTTTTTGAGTGACAGACAAATGAGGACAATAATAAGGGACAGGACATGTGGATGGAGGGAAGTAACAAGTGGTGTCCCACAGGGCACCAGTAATGTTCCTGATTTATGCAAATGACATAGCAGATGGAATGAACAGTTACGCAAGTCTGTTTGTTGATGATGCAAAGATCTTGAGAAAGGTAGAGGTTGAAGAGGACTGTAAAATGCTACAGGAGGATCTGGATGGGATACATGATTGGAGCCGGATGTGGGAAATGAAATTCAACGCAAAAAAATGTAAAATATTGGAAATGGGTAAAAGTACCAAGAGGCCATCATTGAATTATTTGATGGGTAATGAACCAATTACAAAAGTGAGAGAAGAAAAAGATTTGGGAGTGCTGGTCCAGGATAGTTTGTTACCTGAAAAACACATAGATAAGATAGAGAGACATATAAACTCTTGACCAATATAAGAGTGGCATTTCATTACATGGATGAGGAGATGATGAAAAAATTGATAGTGGCCATGATCCGGCCCAGGTTAGAATATGCAGCAGTAGTGTGGTCCCCACACAAAAAGAAAGATATAACCAAGATTGAGAGAATACAAAGAACAGCAACCAAGATGGTCCCCAGTCTTAGTCTGGCAGATGTCGTACAGAGAGAGGCTGGAAAGGCTGGATTTGCCTTCCTTAGAGGAAAGGAGAGAGGGGGGGCAACATGATTGCAGTGTTCAGGACCATGATGGGAGTAGATAAAACTGACAGAGAAAATCTGTTTGTGTGGGATGAGAGGGTAACAAGAGGACACGGGATGAAACTAAAGAAGCCAAGCTGCTTGAAGGACATCAAGAAATATAGCTTTCCTTATTGATGCATAGACCTGTGGAATAGCCTGGACAAAGAGATCGTCCAGTCTAAAAACTTAAACGTGTTTAAAGCAAAATTTGACTTATTGAGAAACAGAGATGGGACCCCACAAGTGTAGCTCATTTCCTGTATATCACAATTAGGTAAATGCAATCAATGTATTTCTCCTAACGTTTTCTATCACATCCACACCATAACGCTCCTTCACTTCCTCATTTGTCAGTCTGTCTCTCGATGTAACTCCACTTGCTCCTCTGAAATAGCTCATTTCCACTACTCTCACTCTTGACTTGTGTCCTTCCAACAAGGTCCAAGCGTCACTTCCAAACGTTAGACTTGGTATCACAATAGTCATGCAGTGACTTTTTTTATGTCCATGCTCACTTCCCTGTTCCATATCACTGCTTCCGAAGAACCAGCAACCTTTCTTCTCTGTTGTACTCTCTTCAAGCACTTCACCTTCTAACCTTCCGTCCTTACTCGTCACACTACCCAAGTACTTAAACGCACTCACAGTTTCCATTTCCTCCTCATTCAGCCTCACTGTTCACCCGAAAGCACTAATTTCTCCCCCCCCCTCACCCCCTAGTAGTCGAAGTCGCAGCCAGTGAGCGACCAAGCGATTGAACACCCCAAACCCACCACCTCTTCCCCAACCCTAGTGTAAACGTTGTTGGACGTCACAGTGTGTCATGATTGTTTTTATAGACAATCAAAACCAGTAGGAGTAAGTATATGACATTTAATGTGTAATACTGTGCTGTTATCCACAACATATGAGAAAGGCGTGAAAACAAAAGAAGACCTATACTGTATTATGTGTTATTGTCTATATAGATAGAGAGTCTATATACTAATGTCCTATACTATAATGTTTCAAATAGGTATAATATAGTGATCAACATCTGTTGAAAGATATGACGTCTTTTCTTGTACATTCTTGCTCCCACCTCCACCACCCCTTGTGTGGGTTCCTGTCTCTGCCAAATGCCTCTCTTACCCTCTTGTCTCCCACTCCTACCCTTTGTTAACCCGTCCAGTCCCGACCGTTTTTTTACCCAGCCTACCCCCAGATCCCGAACAATTTTCGACTTTTTGTTTTTTGGCTGAAACCTTCGCCTTTGGTGAGAAACCTCAAAAATTCATAAGAAAATCGCGATCCTAAGGTTAGAAATGTTGATACAGGTGTCACTCAACCTTACGTTTTCCTTCTTTTTCAGGGTACCTGGCTAAAGAAAACGAACTATGGAAGGGTTAACTAATTCAAGCCATTTTAAATTATGTATTTATTTCATTTATTTGGTACGAATTTATGTGCAGTACAAGTCTATATTGGTTTTTACACAATAATATAGGCTTTTATGAGCACTGTTCACTCACCCAAAACCCCAGTATATGGCACCTTCCTTTACGACATTACCACCTCATCATGCCTGTTTGTTTCAACCTCTAGCTTCTTTGTTTGTCCTCCACCTCAGGAATCACTTTCACCATGAATTTCGTCATTGGAGAGACCGTGGGGCAAAATACCTTTACTGGCCAGGTTACTCCTAACAGGTGAATTGTCCAGTGTGGGGGGGAGGGGGGGAAAGGGGGGTCAGGTGGGACCAGGCAGTATCCCCACTTGACAGCAGGTAGAGGAAGGTCTCCCACATATGCTTACCAAAAATTACCCGCGAATGTTGAAAAATGTACACACAGTGGGCCTTTTAACTGAGTGACGTACGATGCACGTCATTGGGTCTGTTCATGGAAAAAAGTAGCGACGTGCATCGTACGTCAATGGGACTTGGCGGGTTAACCAACATAAACTAAGATGATGAAATGATCCTTCATTTATTGATTATATTATCATTCACCTCTGTATTAAGCACCAATAAATCAATAACATACAATAGTTTGGTATACCAGTCAACTATATCATCCTGTTGTAAGTCGTTATGTGACATAGGCACTGCAAGTTGGACCTTGTGTTACAAGGACATACGGTTGTTTATCGTAAACACAGGTTATGTGTGGTTTTGGACGTCCATTAATTCATATTAGCGTGGCAATTTAAGCCTAAAATTATAAACACGTAAGGTTTATGTTCCTGTCATTATTGGATGAACGAAACAAATGAGGGATTGGCTTTGATGAACCACAAACTCCCTGCTTTAACAAAAATATTTTGACTCCTTGTCACTACAATGACACAGTGTCATTACACATACGACTGAATGTGTGTCAACCGTACACATAATGATACTGTGTCACTGTTGTGACAAAAGGTCGAAATATTTTTGTTAAAGCACAGAATCTGTGGTTCGTCAAAGCTGATCCCTGATTCGTTTCGTTCATTTAATGATGACAGGAACATTAACCTTACGTGTTTATAAAGTAAGGCTTACATTGCCATGCTAATATGAATTAATGGACGTCCAAAACCACACATAACCTGTGTTAACGATAAACAACCGTATGTCCTTGTAACACAAGGTCCAACTTGCAGTGCGTATGTCACTTAGCTTACAACAGGATGAAACAATTGGCAGACATACTGAAGTATTGTATGTTGCTGATTTGTTGATGCTTAATACAGAGGTGTATGATAATACTGATACGATCAATACTTGACGGATCAATTCATCACTATCTTTGTTATGTTGGTTAATAATGGGTGGGAGTGGGAGAGAAGAGGGTAAGAGAGGCATTTGGTGGAGACAGAAACCCAGAAAGAAGGGTGGTGGAGGTGGAAGCGAGAATGTATGAGAAAGGACATCATACCTTTCAACAGATGTTGCTCACTATACTATACTTATTTGAAACATTATATTATAGGATGTAAGTATACACTGTAGAGTGCCTTAATCCCGCAAGGGGTGGCCACACACAAATCGCCTCCATGTCACCCTGTCCCCCGCCATTTCATTGTCCTGCTCCCAGCTCACACACCCCTCTCTCCTATACCTCTCCACTCCATCCCTCCATCTCATCCTTGGCCTCGCCTTCCCTCCCCTACCCTCCCCTCCCCTCCACCTCACTCACGTACAATCTTCTCATCAGTTTTTCACTCTGCATCCTCTCCATATGGCCAAACCACCTCAATATGTTTCTCTTAATGCTTCCTATCACATCCACATCCAGACCACAACGCTCCTTCACTTCCTCATTTGTCAATCTGTCTCTCCATGTGACTCCACATGCTCCTCTCAAATGACTAATTTCCACTGCTCTCACTCTTGACTTCTGTCCCTCCAACAAGGCCCAAGCTTCACTTCCATACGTTAGAGTTGGTATCACAGTACTGTCATGTAGTAGGTTTTTCACTTCCATGCACTCTTCCCTGTTTCTTATCACTGCTTTAAAGGAATGAGCATCTTTTCTTCCTTGTTGTATACCCTTTCAAGAACTTCACCCTCTAAACTTCCATCCTTACTCATCACACTATCCAAGTTTTTTTTATTTTATTTATTTTACTTTTTTTAATGTGTCCGACTCTGGGCAAATGCTTCAGGGCCTATTGCTCGGGGGCAGCGGCCTATTCCAAGGCCCAGTAGTCCTCCTAAACCTCCACATGCCACCATTTCGGCGCTAACACCCACCGTCCATACTGAATACATGCTAGGGCTGTCTCATACAGGACTGGACTGGTGTACTGGTATTAGGGGGGATTACTTTTACGACATGTCAGCAGGTCTTCTGGTAGATCAGGAAAGTCTGCTATTATGAAGTTCAAATCCTTAAACTGTTCCCTGCCCCAGCCGGGATTCGAACCCGGGTCCGCTAGGACTGCAAGCCGCCTCTCAACCGATTCAGCCACCGCCTCCCCCAAATGTACTTAAATGCACTCACATTTTCCATTTCCTCCTCATCCAATCTCACTGTACAATGAAAGACACAACTATCTTCCCAAAGTCTGACGAATATATAGCGGAAGAATCGAACCATTTGCAACACGCACTAGTAGACAGTTATGTCTTTCACTGTACATTCACTGACTTCACTTCTCTCGAAGATCATAACTTTACTCTTCTCTACATTCACCTTTAGATTCCGTTTCTTACACACACACCCAAACTCATCCACCAAGCCTTGCAGCTCCCCTTCATCTTCACTTAACAACACAGTATCATCTGCAAACAACAGTAAAGGGAGTTTCCAAACACTGCCCTCTCTCATTAGGGCCGCTCCAGCATCCACTGCCCTACCTTGTATCTCTTTTATTTCCCCATCCATATACAGATTGAAAAACCATGGAGACATGACACATCCTTGTTTCAATCTAATCTTCAAATAGACAAATTCACTCAGTTCACTATCCACACGCACTGCAGCCTTAGCGCCCTCATACATACTCTTCACGGCCTTCAACAACTTCCCATCTCCTCCATATATTTAATACTTTCCACAATCCTTGTCTATCCACCCTGTCATATGCTTTCTCCAAATCCATGAAGGCCGCATACAACTTTTTTTCCCCTTCTCTAGGAACTTTTCCACTAAAACCTAAGAATGAATATCTGATCTACACAACCTCTTCCCTTCCTAAAACCTCCCTGTTCTTTTCCAACTAATTCTTCTGTATCTCCCTAACTTTGGCAATAAGTATTCTACCATATACTTTTCCTATTACACTAAGAAGACAAATGGCCCTATGATTACCACACATTTCTTTTCCCCCTTTTCCTTTGTACAGGGGGAATAATTATACCTGACTTCCGATCCTCCGGAACTTTACCTTCCTCGCAAGCCAATCTGTACATCTTCCAAATCCATTCTACTATTTCCTATAAACCAGGAAAGCATTTACAACGTTGGGTGGTAACCTTATAACCAACCAACAGGTGTTTCCTACGTGACAAGTGGGCTGGCGGAGGGTTAGTACCCCTCCCCGGAAAACAACAAACTAAAAATACCAAAAAGAAGCCTCGGACCATACTGTACACAATAACACATAATACATTGTAGGTCTTCTTTCACTTTCGTGCCTTTCTCATATGTTGTGGACAACAGCACAGTATTACACATTTTTATAGACTTACTCCCACTGGTTCTGATTGTCTATTAAAACAATCATGACACATCGTAATATCACCAGCTTTGGTCGTTCACATCTCTGCAACAACATTTACACTGGGGTTTGGCTAGGGGTGGTGGGTGTCGGGTGGTCGACCGCCTGGTCGCTCACTGGCGGCGACTCCACTTACGGGGGTGGGGGGGGGAATTAGTGCTTTATGGTGTACATTCAGTGACCTCATTTCCCTCAAAGATCATAACTTTACTCTTCCCTACATTCATCTGCAGATTCTGTTTCATACCCACACTCCCAAACTCATTCATCAAGCCTTGCCATTCCACTTCGTCTTCACTTAGCAACACAAAATCATCTGCAAACAACAGTACGGGGAGTTTCCAAACACTACCCTCTCTCATTAAGGTCGCTCCAACATCCACTGCCCTACCTTGTCTATCCACCTTGTCATAAACTTTCTCCAAATCCATCTAGAAACTTTTCCACTTAAGACCTAAGAATGAATATCTGATCTACACAATCTCTTCCCTTCCTGTATTTCTCCAACTAATTCCTCTGTTATTTCCCTAACTCTATCAATAAGTATTCTACCATATACTTTTCCTATTACACTAAGAAGACAAATGCCCCTATGATTAGCACACACTTCTTTTTCCCTTTTTCCTTTGTACGGGGGAATAATTATACCTGACTTCCCATCCTCAAGGACTCTCTCTTCCTCCCAGACCAATCTGCACATCTTCCATATCCATTCTACTACTATCTCTACCCCATGCTTCAGCATTTCATCACACCCTCCATCAATTCCTGAGGCTTTCCCCATTTTGACTCTCTTCACTGCTTCCACCACTACCATTCTACTGATTTCCTCCTCTCTTCTCACCTCCTTCCTCCTCCCAGCCATTTATACTCGCAACAGTTCCTCAAAGTGTTCTCTCCATCTACTCAATTTTTATCCTTTCCCCACTAGCAATAACCATTTTTATCTTTCACTCCCCGACTTACATCTTTATCACCCTGTCTAACTCTCTTTACCTCTTTCCAGAATATTTTCTTACATTCCCTCCACTTTCATCCACTCTCTTCTTACTAATATTTTCACCTCTCTCTTCCTCTCTACATATTACTCTCTCCTGTCTCTCAACTTCCTCCACGCCCCTGTTTCTCATCCACTCACTACATGCTTTCTTTTGCGCCATAGCCTGTCTCATCTGTTCGTTCCACCTTGCACCCCCTTTCGTCTTCTCTTCACCCCACACACCACCTCACATGCTGCACAGGTTTCTTCTGTGAATGTCTTGCAAACGCCTTCACTCCCCCCATCTACTTCAAATCATATTTACCCAATCAGTCCTCCACTTCTCTTATATTCTGCCTTTTTTCCATTCTCTTGCAACCTTTCTGCCCTCCTTGTATGGACTACTTCCTCCTGTCCATCCCTTCTCCTCCTCCACTTCATCTGAACCTTGACTTTCACCACCACCAAGTTGTGGTCAGACAGCCCACTCCCTCAACCTCTGTATTTAT
>JAGKTI010023541.1:0-14761 GCA_018397915.1 Birgus latro
CTCCTGTAGGTCCACTTCATTTCCCACTCTAGGTCCATTTCATATCCACCTCTTGATTCTCTCCAGGTCCCTCTCTAGGTTCACTCACTCCATGCTCCCCTCTAGGTCCATTTACCCCATGTCCCCCTCTAGGTCCACTCACTCCAGGTTCACTCTCTTCAGGCCTTCCTGTAGGTCCATTTCATGGCCCCCTCTTGATTCACTCCAGGTCCTCTAGGTCCACTCCAGGTCCCCCTCTAGGTCCACTCCAGGTCCTCTAGGTCCACTCCAGGTCCTCCTCTAGGTCCACTCCAGGTCCCCTTCTAGGTCCACTCCTGGTCCCCCTCTAGGTCCACTCCAGATTTTCCTATAGGTCCACTCCAGGTCCCCTTTAGGTCCTTTCCAGGTCCCCCTCTATAGGTCCACCCTAGGTCCCTCTTTAGGTCCACTCCAGGTCCCCCTCTAAGTCCACTCCTGGTCCCCTTGTAGGTCCACTCCAGATTCTCCTATAGGTTCACTCCAGGTCCCCCCCTCTATATCCACTCCAGATTCTCCTCTAGGTCCACTCCAGGTCCCCCTCTAGGTCCACTCTAGGTTCTCCTCTGGGTCCACTCCAGGTCCCCCTCTAGATCCACTCCACATTCTCCTCTAGGTTCATTCCAGGTACTCCTCTAGGTCCCCTCCAGGTTCCCCTTTAGGTCCACTCCAGGTCCCCCTCGTAGTCCATTCCAGGTTCCCCTCTAGGTTCACTCCATGTCCCCCATCAGTTCCACTCCAGGTTTCCCATCATTTCTACTCCAGATCCCCCTTCTAGGTTCAGTCCAGGTTCCCCTCCAGTTCCACTTCAGGTTCCCTTCTGGGGCCACTCCAAGTCCCTCTCAAGGTCCAGTTTATCATTGGTCCTTGGGAAGTCCCCCAATAGTCCCCTGTAGTAGCATTGGTTTGTTATACGTGTGATTGAATTCTCTTATTTTAGTGCTAATTACTGGAGGTTTATAAATTCCTTTTCTTTGGCCACAGGACCAATGGAGAATGACTTTGACTCACCAGGCTCTGGTACTATAAACACTTGGAGCAGCATCAGCATCCCTCCCAGCACCAACACCACCACTGCTGCCACCCCCAGATATTACTGGGTGGAGAAGATACTTGATGTCAGAAATACTGAAGTAGGTTTAGGTCCTGCTGTTTTACTTTAACCCTGTTGATGTGACAAACCAATGTACTAGGTTTGACAAAATATACAGTACAGACACTTGAACTGGAAAGTAGGTTTAACCACCATCCACTTTCTTTGTGTATTGTTACCTGCAGGTTACTCTACACTGAGTGTCAGGGCAACTTGTTTCCTGTCTCTCTTTCTCTCATTCTCTTTTTTACAATTGGATGGTTAACTGTAGAGCCAACCCCTATAATGAGTTGCATAATGAGTTGATGAGAGCAAGGACGTGTGCTGTAGTCTGTGCAAGCTGATGGCAGACAGGATGGGATAGGACTGGAGATGTATGTTCATGCACTACTGAGGGTGGGTGGGGTCTGAAGCACCAGAGGGTGTGGGGCATTGCTGCTCCTCAGGCTGCTGCTCTTGCTATTGGATGAACAAGTCTAATGCATGCAGACATGTACAGTGCCTTTCAAAATGAATTAAAAGTTGAATGTAATCCACAGGATTATCCACACATCCTAGCCCATGGAGTGCTAGTCACAGGTTTAGCTGTATGAACAGGGGAATTTGAGTCACATCTTAGGCTGTGATAGACAACTCTGTACTTCAGATTTGTGCTCTAGGTAGGCTCTTAGGTGGGTTATTGCATGCTCTGTGGATTATAACATGCTTTGTGCATGTGTTCTGTGGAATGCTGAGGATGGTTTTCTCAATGGACTGCATTCTCTTTGACTTAGAAGGATCTTTAGCCCCAGTTCTATCTTTTTCTTAAGTGCAACTTTCTCATACATTATTTATACCTTTTCTTCACTACATACAGTAATTGACTGTAGAAATAGCTTGTAGAAAAATTTTAACATACCAAATGGACTACAGAATTAAACCATTGAGAATTTGGCTTAAAAGCATGTTGTTCAGTTTATCATATGTTTGTTCTTGCAGTAAAACAGATAGAGAGTGAGGCCACCATTTATAGGTCCCTTGCCACCACTGCATCCCACCTCCACATAAAACATTTCTTCCCAACTTCCCCATGCTGCCCCATGAAAGAGAATTAATCTTATCCACAAATTTTTACTAAATAAAAGTACAGGCGGTCCTATTAATTATATAAGATATGTACACACTGGGTCACTGGTTTAGAGGTACAGTTGGCTGTATAAGCAGAAACACTTATTTCAGATCTTGCAGCAACTTTATGGCTTGTCTTTAGCAGCTTGAAGTGAAAATTTGTTAGTTCAACAACATTACAGTAAAGCAGATGTAAATAAAGACTACCTATATAGTTCACGACAAATAAATTCAAGTTTTTCTACCATAATTTGACATTACAGTACTGTAAAATGACATAGGCGGATCTAGGTATCCATTCTGGGGGGGCCAAACAAGAAAGGGGCAGCATAGACGGCTATTCTGGGAGGGACCAAGCAAGAAAGGGGTGCCATAGACAGCTATTCTGGGGGGGGGGGGTGCAAGCAAGAAAGGGGCGCCTGCTAGTAGCCAGTTTTTTAAATTTTTACAACTTATTACTTATATATCTAATTCTTATGAGTATCTTTTGGAAGGTTAGGCTAGACATACAGTGAACGTTTTCTTTTGGAAAACGTTCATTAACGTCCCCATTTCCACACACACGAACAAAGATACTTTTTGAGTGCGACATCGGTATGTCTGGGTGAGGGTGAGGTGCCCGACGCTTCTTCTTGCCTATGGCCTTAGGAGTTGAAAGGAATAAGAGACGCAGCAAACAACTGGAAGGAATTACAGAGGGGTGCCAACATACCTCCTGGGGGGGGCCATGGCCCCCCCCCTAAATTTGCAAGTATATAATGATGCATCAGTGAAAATATTTAGGATGGAAATGGGAGTGGAGGAAATAAGATTCCAATAAGGCAGTGTTGCCAAATGCATTGCACATTGCATTTTTTTTTTTTCCCCTGAATTTGTTAGGTTACTCAATTGGTTCCAGTGTAGATGCTTATTTTGCTAGAAAACACAGTACAGTAGAACCTCTGTATACTGCATCAGTTGGAGGTAATCCTAATCCAATAAAGCCATCAATCAGGTAAATCCAATGGTCTCCCCTTGAAGTGGGCTTTCAAGTAAGTACTGTAACATAAATGAGTAAAATAGCATATTCTAAAAATTGAAAACTACACCCATTTTACACTAACTTCGCCCAGAATTTCACACCTTTGTCCTCCCCAACCTATCCCAAGTGGGTGGGAAAAACTGCCACCAGTGTTGATATTCTGAGTCACCCAGTGCGTGGGGAGAGTTTGGCAGAACTGCATTATATGCCCCGTGTAACGGATAGTGTACATTAAATGCAAAAAAATGTCCAGTGGGCCCAAAGTTGTCCTGTAGGTTTGCGTGATCTTTCCCATTTAATGGATGATGTCTGATATGTCCAAAGGTTTATCGGAGGCCCTCAAAGTGTCTGTTAAATCTGATATCCAGTTTAGCTGGATACAGTATAGCAAAGGTTTATTGTATTGTATTGTACCTTTCCCAAATGATTAAACTGAGTAACATCATTACATCAGTATCTGCTTCATATAATTGGCAGGATAACTGATATCTCATGCTGAAACCAACTTAAATATACAGTATTGCACAGTGAGTTGAGTTTGTTATAGTCTTTCTGCTGCTAAGGGCATATGTTTGTGTCACACCCATAAGTTTTGAGGATATGGTAGTCTGGTCTTCAGCTTGTACAATGCAGAAAGGGAAATACTGGTACCATCTGTCTGTCAGTCTTATTTGTCCATCTCATTTGTATACATTGTATGATTCCTGCCTAATCAAGAATTTTTTCCTGGATGGTCATGACTGAAACACCTCCTTTTTATATTTTCATGTCACAACTCCCTCCTGCCACTGAAGGTGGCCTTTCATCATATATTTTGCTCTTCCATTTTGTCTTTCCATCCCAGTCTTCTTCATGTTCTGTCATCAACTCTACATCCATACAGTGTTCTTCTTAACCTGTTAGACTTTTGCTCCATCATACTCCTCACCATGCACATCACCACATACCTCACAATGCACCGCACGACTCACCTCACAATGCACCGCACGACTCACCTTGCCACACCTCTTTCACACCCTATCTTGCACGTCACCTTTAACTCACCACACACTTCATGTGTAGTGGTATACCTGGGAGGGGAGGGTTCAGAGAGGTCAAGTGACCCCCCCATCCTTAACAAAAGCAGTACAGTATTGTATCCTTATATTCCCATTCCCATCAACTGTGATAAAGTGGTCAGTTACTATTAGCTACCATTATTTTTGTTAGTAGCCTTAACATATGAGGAAACAGTCATGATAACATAGAGTTTCAAGAATTTAAGGACCACGGAATCTCAAGGGTATGATATCAGTTGTAAATGTCCACAGAACCTGCTGAACCTGTAAGGACTGAGACAGTGGTGGGCTGTGCTGGCGATAGATCTGTCCACTGTCCAGAAAATATTTCATCATCCAGAGTTTTTTCCCATCCACAAGTGAAATGAGGTAGGATCCAAAAAGCAAGAAGAAGAAGAAGAAAGAAGGTAATGGGAGAACTAATCAGCAGCATGCCCAGTGAAATTGTGCACACACTCATTCACTCACCTTTGAGCTACTGGAACCCTGACTCCACCTCATAGACATGACCAACTGCACAGGTATTTTGGGGAATTTTGTTTACTGATGGGCTTGCTATTACCTATCACACCCACCCTTCCACAGCGAGATTGTGGACAGATAATGGAGTATCGGGTGCGTTGGAAGGGCTACAGGCCGGTGGATGACTCGTATGAACCTGAATCCCACTTTGGAACGGCTTGCTGTGTATTCTTTGATGACTTTTGGAACCGGTTTGAAGCAGCAAGGCAAGAGGTTGGTACCTTCTAAATACAATAATATTCCATTTGATTAGATGATATTACAGCAGTTGCATTTCTCAAAAACTGTAGCAAGCCATTAAAAAAAATGAAAGAAGAAAGAGAGGAAGAAATTATTTACAGTATATTCATTTGCTTCAAAGCTGTGTCTGATAAAGTACATAGAGCGGCAGCCAGCTTGCACTGTGTGCTGGGGTTCAGATCTGCCAGAGATGACTGGTACTTAGTATCCAACTCAGCAGTGTTTTGGACTGTGGTAGACTAACCCATTGCCTGTATGCTGTTACCATTTTCTAACTTTTACCATTACAGTCTTGTTACAAAAGATGCAGAAGATACTTAGCTTATTGTATTCATTTTGGTTCTGTATTCCTATTAGTATTCGGTCATCGAGAAGGAAGGAAAACTGTTTGTTCATGGTTGATGCATTTCACTTGATTTTCACTCTTAAGACTTTGAATTGGAAGGCCTTCACAGACAATCCCTAATCCTATATTTCATCAAAGAATTTGTAAAGTATTGTATAGAAATGTGTAGTTAAAGTAATACTGTACCTGTGCTGTAATAGGCATTTTAAGGATTTATTATCTGAAGGAAAGTTTGATGAACTTTGGGTTGCAGTTCCGTGATACCATGTACTTTTAGAAACAATCGTCTCTGGAAGCATACAGTTCACCACAGTCGTTATGGTGTTTTGAATCTGCGTGTTAGAGTAGAGCATTTAGTTAACTATTGAGAAATAGGTTTTGAAATTCTTGAGGACTTTTCTGCATAGAAATTAGTTTCAAGTTAAAAAATTATTTGTACTAGTGTTAAAACTCTGCGGACCTTCAGTTTTCTCTCTAAATGTGTTATGATTATTTGGTTCACATAAATATTGGGTATATGGCATTGCACTACCACCATTGCGTCTCCATGAAATGTTTATTACTTTAATTGCTTAAAGAGGGAGTTTCTTAACAAGTATACACTATAAGAAATATAAATGTTAACCCATTGAGTGATGGGAGATCACCCAGGGGAAAGTACAGAATTAGCTAATATCAGTCTAAGTAAGTGGCATAAGGCATCAGTTATTTTTAAGGGGTATGTAAATAAAGGACACTGAAGTATATATACTGTAATGGTAAATTTAAACTTTATGAGGTCACATAAGATGAACTTCAATGACTTTGTAGATGATAGATGATTGGATTCTGGCTAAATTGGTATACACTACACTATCCACTTTAACTATACTTTAAATCAACAGCATTCCTTCTTGAATAAAAAGCTTTAACTAGAGAATAATACTAGAATACCTTGCTATACCTGCTGCAAGGCAACTTGTCTCTTAAGCCCCACCCCTCCACACCCATTGCCTGGAGTTCAGATGAGGAGGGGTGAGGCCAGGACTTCAGGAAAGGGGCAGGACCCAAAAGACAAGTTGCTTGGTGGCAGGTATAGTCACACAAGAATTGCAATGGAAAGGATGTAGAGCCATAGTGTTGTCTTATTGAGCCATTGCACTATGTGAAATGAGCTACAAAAGGGCAAAATTTTCTGCCAGGTTAAAGTAGACAAACTATTGTGTGTGTGGATGGTTGGACTGATATCATGTTTCCTGTACCACCTCAAGTATGCCAGGAAACATCAGGTGGAGGCATCGTCTGTCAGACACCCCAATGTCCTTACCCCTGAGATTGACGAGATCATGAAGCAGTCGCACAGGAAGTTCAAGTCAGCGAGTGATGGGATAGAGGTGAGTTCAGAGGTGTGCAGGCATTCCTCATGAATGTTTTCCAAAATATCACAACTCTTATCATACACTTGGTACATTGACTTTGGGAATTATGGTGGATCAGTATTATTTGGTGGATCAGTATTATTTGGTGGATCAGTATTAAGCAGTTATCTTACAATTTACTAAAGACTTAGTAACAAATAAATATTGTCAATAATGGGCAGCTCACATTAAGGAGATTTGAAGGAAAAAAAAAACAACTCCTGGACATAATATAGCAGTTAGTGTTTCCAACATTGCACTTAAATTCCGTAGGCATTTGTAATTACCCTATATAAGTCAGGGATGAACAGCATTCCAAGTTATCACAGTTTTTCCATGCAATTGACATTGTAAAATGTGGGAAGCTGGGAAGTCTGTTTTTTAGATAGCAATGGAACTGGTCAGTTTTTTGTAATTTACTTGATTTACTGTATATCATCATCATTTTTGTTATAATCCTGACTTCTTTTTCCCACTTGAGAATGGGGTGAGGTAGGATCCAGTAAGCAAGAAAAGAAAACTAATTAATAGCATGCTCAGTGAAATGGACCACTTGCATTCTGTTATTCTGACTCCACTTGACAGGCATGACCATCTGCCTGTTGATTAATTCTCTCTCTCTCTCTCTGTCCTTTATACAGTAGCTGTATCTCGTGTATCCCATCAGATAGTCAATCCACTGACTATGAAACTCAAAAAGGGATGTCAGATCCTTGTCATGTTCTACTCCTGGCATAATTCAACCAACCTACACCTTGCTTTCTCACATATTGTACTTATGTACAGTACCATGTTGATCTACCTTCTTCGTGGCCTATCATACCTCCTCCCTACTTCAGGCTCACTCATATATACCCCTTTCACCACTTTATTTACATCCATTTCCTCCATATGGCCTTACCATCGGAGCACACACTCTTTAACCAACCCTGTTGAATGACTTCCTTACTCCTCATCTTTCATGAATTACAGTACATTATTTCTTATCCATTCCACAGTACACTCCCACACATTCTTCAATAACTCCATTTCCACTGCCCATACTCTTGACTTCATTCTCATGCTGCACCGAAGTCTGACTCTCATTCAGCACTGTTCGCACTAAAACACATTCATGCAGGCATTTGCAGTTTCCTCTCTCAGATTTGTTTGTTATTAAGGCCTTCATAGCACCTATCACTTTCCTTTCGTGTGCTGCTCTACCTTTTATTTAATACTGCACTCAGGTACTTAAACTCATTCACCATTTCAAGTATCTCTCTGTTCACCAGCTTATTACACTAAAAGTTACCTTCCTTCTTCTATCTATCTATCTATTGCCAGATGCCATAATCCCGTAAGGGGTGGCTATTTGACTTTGAGTTATTTGTTTTACAGGGAGGGACACTAACCCTCCACCAACCCACTTGCTGACACGTAGGGAGCACGTATGGTTTGGTTATGTGGTTACCACCCAGTGTTGTAAATGGTTTCTTAGCTTACAGGAAACCATTTGGCTTGTCACTCAATGTAAAGGAACCTGTAAAGGAAAGAAACGCAATAAGAAGTGACAGGAAAGATGGGAGAAATAGGAAGTGAGGAGGGCAGGCACAGAAAAAGAATAATAAAGGCTAAGGAAGAAGTAAGCAGCACTACATCAAGTGAGTGGATGATGGTCGCCACCACCTACCACTACCTTCCTTCTTAACAAATAGAAATAAACAAAAAGGCAGTTTGTAATGAGGACTCAATGTATTTATAAATGTCATTTCAAGACCCTTTGCAGGTGATTGTGTATTTCATTTCATTTTTAAAGGATTTGTACATGTTTGCATGTGTCAGCCTTGTGTACCTGATGGTGGCTGTCCAAGCTACAGAACCTCTAGCAGCATCTCTCTTAATTATATTAATCTGTGTTCATTTTGAAGGATCTCATATTAAGTTTTCCTAGATATGTCTCTTGATCCTGTGCCCTCCACATTCGCACCCCTAGATCTTTTCACTCATTTTCCACCTTCCTCATCTCCACATATCCACGTCATCTTCAGCATCCCTTTATAGTTCATATTATTAATGCTTTTAATTCCCTGCTGATCTCTTAGCCATTTATGTGGATGTTTAGTTTATGTTATCGAAGGCCATGGCCATGCATGCATGTGTAAACCTTTTTAACCTGTAGACGGCAGTTACCTGTGATACTGGGTGTCATATAGCATCAGCACCACCATTTTACCAACAGGTTGTCCAGACAAATTTTCGTTAACATCTGTATGCCCTTACTGACTGTTGCCAACCTTTACTTAGGGCCTTGGTTTAAATTTTGGAGTTTTTCTTTCTCCTTGGCCAGCTGTCATTTCAATGGTAACAGCTCCATTGTACACAAGGAGTAGATTAATTCCAGTTGTATAATGATAACAGCTAAATACAGTACTGTAATGATTTGAGCTTTTGTAGTTTGGCTGAAAATGGCAAAGATGAAGGTACGAGTACATGTGAAAGGTGTAGCCTGCCTCTTGATATATGTACTCCTGATTTCTTTCTAGCTCCCCCCCCCCACACACACTTTTATTTATTTATGTTTTTTACTTGCACCATTGTAAAGGTGAATTTAGGGAAGAGTAAAGTTATTGTCTTCAAGAGAAATGAAGTCACTGAATGCACAGCGAGGTTGGATGATGAGGAAATGGAAAATGTGAGTGCATTTAAGTACTTGGATAGTGTGATGAGTAAGGATGGAAGTTTGAAGGATGAAGTGCTGGTTCTTTGAAAGCAGTGATAAGAAATAAGGAAGTGAGCATGGAAGTAAAAAAAAAAGTTGCTGCATGATGTATTGTGATACCAACTCTAATGTATGGAAGTGAAAATTGAACCCAATTGGAGAGTGACAGCAGTGGAAATGAGTTACTTGAGAGGAACGTGTGGAGTTACATGGAGAGAGAGACTGGCAAATGAGGAAGTGAAGGAGCTAGTGTTGTGGTGCGGATGTAGATGTGATAGAAAGCTTTAGGAGAAATTCATTGAGATGATTTGGCTGTGTGGAGAGGATGGAGAGTGAGAGACTAATGAGCAGAGAGTACGTGAGTTAGGTGGAGTGGGGGAGAGGGGGGGAATGGGGATGAGATGGAGTGGAGAGGTATATGAGAGAGGGGTGTGTGAGCTGGGGGGGAGGGCGACATAGAAGCGATTTGTTTGTGGCCACCCCTTATGGGATTAAGGCATCTGGCAGTAACTAGATAGATAGATAGATCTTTGTATTCGCACAATCAAAGCTGTTTTCTTCAGCAGTATCTTGGCTCATTATTAGCTTTTTCTAACATCTTATTCTGTCAGAGACACGTCTTGTTTTACTTCATTCTTGATTTGTTGTATGTTGTTGTTCAAATATGTTTTACCTCATTCTTGATTTGTTGTATGTTGTTGTTCAGATAATTTGTATTCTCAGTCAGTTTTTATTTGTGTTGGTTTTATCTTTTATTATATTTTATTTTTTTTAATAACAGAACAGAGGAAGGAAAAGCAAATTAATAAAAAAAAAAAAATTCCATACACCAGATTACTGGTGTCCTCCATTCATGAATTATCTGTAACAGTTGGACTTGAACAGCTATAGGTTGAAGTTTGGAGGGAAACAACTCTGGGGAAGCGAGTTTCAGAGAGATGCAGTTCAGGGAATAAAAGAATTCTGATAGGTTTGGAAGTTCTGCAATATGGCTGTGTGACATTCCAGTCACTAGCGCTGCCAGATGCCCGTGTAGCATGAGGGAAGGCATGGAGAGGTGGTACAATGGACGCAACTTCGTCTGAGCATTTGCCATAAAAATATCTGTAAAATAATGCAAGGGAGGCAACATTCCTTCTTACTCTTAGGGGAGGTAAATTATTTGTAATAGCAAGGTTATTAATAATTCCAACAGCTTTCTTCTGAATTTTGTCTAGTTGTTTTAATGCAACCTCTCCACATCCATTCCATAAGGGTGAGCAATATTGAAGCTGAGAGTGCACATGACTCTTGTAAATTAAAGCTATCTGCTTGTCTGTGAAGAAGTTACAGACTCTGTATAATAATCCAAGTTTCTTTGAGGTGGTTTTAGCAAGTGATATGACATGAGATGTCCAGCTGAGGGCACTGTTAAGTGAGACGCCGAGAATTTCAATACTTTTGGAGATGGGAATATTAGTAGCATTGAAGGTAATATATGAATCAGGCAATATCTGTCTATTAGTAAATTGTATATATTTGGTTATACTAGCATTAAATGAGACAAGGTTGTTTTGTCCCCATTCACTGGTCATAGATAAGTCTTGATTTATGGAGGTGGCTGTGCTGAGTTGAGAATTGAAGATATCAGACTTTTGTAAATGGGTGTCTGAGTGTGAATGAACTATGAAGTGTTGAGTCATCTGCGTATGAATGGATGAGATTGTCGGTGACAGATAAAGGATCATGAATATGAACCAGGAACAGGGTTGGTGCCAGAACTGATCCCTGTGGCAAGCTGGTGTTAATTGAGTGGAAATTGGAATATACATCATCAGCTTTTACTCTTACTTTTCTGTCGCTGAGATATGAGGCAAGCAGGGGAACAAAAGATGTTAGTCCATAGCAAGGGAGTTTGGACAGCAGGGAACGATCCCATACTCTGTTGAAAGCCTTCGAAATATCTAGGGCTACTGCGTGAGTTTCTTCATATAGGTTGATCGATTGATGGATGGTATGAGTCAGGAGATTGAGTGGTGGATCTATCGTGGCAAAAACTGTATTGTTTATCGCTGATTATGTTCTTGGATTCAAGGTGTTTAACTATGTGCTTATTGATTAAAATTTCAAATACTTTACCAAGAGAAGATGTGACAGCTATTGGTCTGTAATCAGAGGGGTCAGAGGAACTTCTTTTTTTTGGAATTGGGTGGATATTGGCTTCTTTCCATGAATTAGGGAATGAAGAAGTACGTATGCATAGTCTGAATAGTTTAGCAAGAACAGGTGAAAGTTCTGGGGAACACTTTTTCAAAACAATTGGAGGAATTCCATCTGGGCCTGGAGCTTTGTTGTTAGGTAAATTGTCTAGGATGGATTTTACGTATCTTGTCTGTACTTTAAGTGGAACAGTTTCGGGAGAGTCAAGTTCTAGTATTTGGACGTTCTGACTGATTTCCTTTAAGGTAGAATTTCTGGCAGATGTACTGGCAAAGATATTTGCTTTCCTGTGGGGGTCATTTGTAATGTTGCCATCTGAAGACTTTAGTGGGGGAATGGATGATGACTTGTTAAAGTTATTATTGAAAGAGTTGGCTAGATTATTCTGTTGTCATTAGGGTTGTTAAGTAGTTTTGATGCTTGATTATGAAGAAAGTTTGATTTAGCGAGATTTATTACAGATTTTGGACGATTTCTAGCAATTTTAAATTGACAGAGTGATTCAGATGTTTTTTATTTTAAGTGTTATATGCCAGTGACGTTTGAGTTGCTGCTTTTGCACAGTTGTTATCAAACCATTTTGGAGAGTTCAGTCTTTTAGTGAACTGTTGACTTGGTATGAACAAATCCATACCAGCTAGTATTAAATCACTAATATGGGACTGGGTAGAACTGGCATCACTAGAGAAGAAAGACTGCCACGGAATATCAGCAAGATAATTTCTAAATCCATCCCAGTTTGCCCTATCAAAGTGCCAACGGGTCACCCTGACAGGTTCAGAATGGGGAGGTTTGGGGGGACTAACTAATGAGGCTTTAATGAGATTGTGGTTAGAGGATCCAAGTGGTGACAGTACCTCTATCCTGTATTGGTCTGGATTATTTGTCAGGAATAAATCCAAGAGATAGGCATTATGGTCGGGATTATCTGGTATTCTTGTTGGTTGCTTTACCAGCTGCGTGAGATTAACCGATTCTGCAAACAGCTCGCACTCTAGACCAGCATCGTCAGTCCTGGCAGAGTGCAATAACCATTCAACATTATGTACGTTAAAATCACCCAAAATGGTGATTTCGGTACTAAGTGCAAGGTTGAGGTTGCTCAACTGTGTGGATATTGAGTCAAATACACTGGGTTCTGAAGAGGCATTGGGGGAGCGATAAACTATACAGATATATTTGATAATACAGTATTTAGATAATTTAGTTTGTACAATGAGTAATCAAAATTGGATGAAGTGAAGTTTTAGGTAGTATCAACTGCATATTGTGATTTTATATATAACCTGCATATTTTTCATTAGTTCCTCATCCCATCCTTAAGTGGGAAAAAGAAGCCAGGATGAGGTTTGATTATATTGGTAATTACAGTACTGTACATACTTAATAATTTCATTATTTCTGAATTCAAGAAACAGAAGGCATATTTAGTGAAGTGGCATGGGTTCCCAGAAGAGGTGGACTGGACATGGGTGAGAGAGAGAGACATGAGACATGCCTGGGACAAAGTGGAGGCATTCCAACACCAGTGTCGGATCCAGAAGGTGATCAGCAGCCAGGGAGCACGCCACTACGACAACTGGGAGAAGCACAACGAGGACCACAGGCGGTTGGTCCAGTAATTTAGTTTAAGATATTAGCAGTGGTGAATCTAGAGAAAATATGGGGGGGAGGGGGGCTGGGGGAGAATCAACTTAAAATTTATCAAATTTTATGACAGTGAAAGATGTAGAAACTATTAATATCACCAGCCAAGTTATTACTTTAGTATTACTACTATTAGTATTATTATCATTATTATTGTTATTATTCAGTGGTAGGTTCGGGTGCTTACCATCCACTCACTCGATGCAGTTTTTCTCTCGGGTGACTGCCCTTTCCTCTCTTCCTTCTTTCCTTCCGTCCTCCTCTGTCTTTCTTCCCCCCATCCTTTCCTCTTCCTTATGCTATAGGTGACTGCACGCTCTCTTCAGTCTTTTTTTTTTTTCCTTCATTCTTTCCTCTCCTTCTATCTGTGGGTGACTCTACACTGAGTGACAAGCCAAATGGATTCCTGTACACCAGGAAACCATTTACTACACTGGGTGGTAACCATATAACCAAATTATGGCACAAGATGGTTTAGTAGGTAATTAAGGCACTCCATTCGAATTTAGCCTGTACAGGTGTATATCCATGGGGTGGTTGGGGTGTATTGCCCATGTAATGCCACTCAGGGATGAGTGAGGCTGGTCACTCTCATCTTAAATGTCAGGACCAGCTTGAATAGTGACCAGCCTCTGTGAGCAATAAACCCCAACCACTCCTTGGTTATACACCTGTACAGGCTCAGTCTGATTTGGAGTGCCTTAATTACTCACAAAACCACCAGGTGCCATAATTTGGTTATATGGTTACCACCCAGTTTAGTAAATGGTGTCCTGGTATACAGGAAATCAGTTGGCTTGTCATTCAGTGTAGAGTCACCCATAGATAGAAGGAAGAGGATACAGTGAAGGAAAAAAAGACAGAAGATGGAGTGTAGACACCCTGTAGGCATAAGGAGGAGGAAAGAATGAAGGAAAGAAAGACAGAAGAGGATGGAAGAGAGGAAAAGGCAGTCACCCAAGACCAGCACTACATCAAGTGAGTGGATGGTGAGTACCCCCACCTACCACTGAAAAATCCATCAATCCATCATCCAATCCTATGTTGCACAATGAGAAGCAGAGGAGCCTGGGGTTAGGCAAGTTGGTCCTGACATTTAGGATGAGAGTGACCAGCCTCACTCATCCCTGAGTGGCATTATGTGAGGAAAAAAACCCAACCACTCCTTGAATATAAACCTGCACCGGCTCAATCTGATTGGAGCACCTTAGTTACCCACTACACAAGCAGACACCATAATTTTGTTATATGGTTACCATCCAGTGAGGTAAATGGTTTCCTAGTGTAGAGGAAACCATTTGACTTATCAGTTAGTGTAGAGTCACCCATAGGCAGAAGGAAGGGGAAAGAATGAAGGAAGAAAAACAGAAGAGGGAATGTAAAGTCACCCATAGGCAGGAGGAAGTGGAAAGAATGAA
>JAGKTI010023543.1:0-14760 GCA_018397915.1 Birgus latro
GATGGTGTTTATATTCCTCACATGACCATCATTCTCTCGTATTTACGTCTGCAACTTTTTTTTTATCAGTCTCTATCAGTCTTTTTAGTGTTTCCTTAACTGGACAGGTCAGTAACCCTTTGCACACCCTCTTCGTCCCTCCCATGGCACGCAGGGAACACGTGGGCTTGATGATATGGCTACCACCCAGCGTATTAAATGGTTTCCTTTTTATTTAGAGTATGACGAGAGGTAAAATAGCACACGATGATTTTCCTCTGGCAATATTTTCTCTTTTTTTCTTTCCACTGCTTCCTCTTAACTGGAACAAGGAAACATGGGAGGATTCTTCACCTTTTTTTCCTTCAGAGAGAGAGAGAGAGAGAGAGAGAGAGTTTAGGACAGGGAGGCATCAAAAGTTAGGTGTGACTCTCAGATAATGTGACTGACTCGTTTCTGTCGTTCTTCTACAGTTAGGGCGAATGACCCCTGCGGTGGCGCCTCGGACCGGCCCTACACGGTGAGTTAGTAGTAGTAGTAGTAGTAGTAACAGTAGTAGTAGCAGTAGTAGTAGCTGTAGTAGTAGTAGTAATTGTCGTTGTTGTTGTTGTTGTTGTTGTAGGTTCATCTGAATCGTGAACCAGGTGGACTGCAGGTTCAAGTTTATCTTACCCTGCAGTTCGCCATCCTCCTCTCGCGGGCCAAGGAGGGAGGTGAGTGATGTTTTTAACCAGGTAACTCCACCACCCAGTTATATCAATGCCACCGCACGAAGGCGTCCCTCCCCAGCATCAAAAGTAGTACCATTATGTGACCTGTTGCAGGAGTATTTCAGTCTCTTCAGCTGGATGTACTCATGTGTGTTTATACAGCAAACTAAAAATACTACACCGACTGTGAAGGTACCAGTGATTTTTAACTCTTCCACAGGGGGCGCTGCTGAGTGAGCCCGCCTCCCGAACTCGTTCCCCCAGGGGCACTCGCTTTCGCCTCTCCCAGTGTTATAAAGGCCCACCCATCTTCTTCGGAAGTGACGAGTTCAAGAAGAGACAACAAATGAACAACACGCCTGAAACGGAGCAACAACAGAATTTGGTGTCCTCTTCCGGCAAGCACTCTCCTCACTTACACACTGCTTCCCATATTCATATTCCTTCTCAGTCACCCTCTCCTTCCCACCTACACCTCCCACCTGACACACACTCTCCCCAGACGCACTCCTCCGAAATACACCCTCGCACCGGCTCACACTCTTTTGCACACATAGACTCCCATTCCCACCTACACCTTCCTCCTGACTTACAATCTCGCCCTACACATCCTCACATTCACACACACTCTCCTTCTCACACGCACTCTCCTTCCCACCTTCATCTTCCTTCCGGTGTAGATCCCCCTCCTTCTTTTGGTGTGCACACTCCTCTTAGCACACACTCTCCTTCTCACACGCACTCTCATCCCCGCACGCACAGTCTTCCTCACACACACTCTCATACCCGTGTCCCACAGCATAATCATCAACGGCACATTCACCAAACACGCCCTTCTTCAAACACATACTCGTCTCATTTACACCTTCCACACACTAACCGACCTCGCACACACTCTCACTACCATGACGAACACACTCACATTCCTCCCGACCCACCCACCCCTATTTCAACGGACGCACATCTAGCTCTGTTACGCCTGCACGGGTAAACTCATCGCAGTCAGGTGGGAAGAAGTGTGTTTTGATTCCATAGCATGAACCCAGTGTGTGTATGTCCACAGAGTCACAAGTACATCCATTTTACCTTAACTTGACCTAAAATTGCCATCTCTCCATCTTGAAGGGTTAGTTGTAACACTGGATTAACACTAGAGTGGGATGATAGTCACGAAACAGATGGTAAGTATGTACAGCCATAGCATTGTCTCTTTCTGCCACTGAGCTACGTGACATTAAGAGACGAAAATCTAGGCCAGTTTATAGTGAAAGGAGCATAGCCACTTTTCCCTGGCATCATGTAAACGAGATAAAAGGGGTCCATTTAGTCCTTACTTCGGTCCCAGCATCACCAGGTATGAAGAAGGACCTGACACGGTGGCCATGTTAATTCCTTTACCCCTGAATGAAGTGATTAGAACCAGACAAGGAAATTGAAAAAAGAGGGGTCTGTTTAGCCAGGAAAACTTCAGCCCCAGCATTACAGGTATGAGCAGAAGCCTGAGACAGTGACCGTGTGTATTATATTACCTTCGAACAGAGTGATAAGAACCAGGCAAAAAACTGTAATGTCCTTAGTCTGGAAAGGTGATCGGAGAGCCATTGGACCTTATAAACCGCATTAGAGTAACACAGGCCTAGTTGCTGCAGAATTTATAATTATTGTGCTGTCGGATAGAAATGCTCTGTCGAGAAGAGGGACGCTCGAACTAGGACATTTTTTCGGTTGTTCTGTTGACTGATCATGGACTGGTGGAAACAAACATTGCTAAGAGACTAAACTGACTGAAGGATCAAACCCGGTGTCTTCTAGTTGCATGCTGGACGTGATAACCAATGCACCACCGCCTCCCCGAAGGACTGGAGGTATGGATGAGGTGGATGCAAGGGGGTGGAGGGATACAGGAGGGAAGGTGTTGGGGTCACAGCCAAGGGGGGTAAAGCCCTTGACTCTTGGCCTCTCACACCTCGGAATTTGGCAGTGATGGTTGAGATCCTAACTAGACAGGAACTATACGCTGTTTACACCAGCTTTGCCTAAATTTTCCACCTCTCATCTTGAATCCTGAGTTATAATAATAGATTAAAATACGGTGCTAGTCACGAAGAAATATACTGAAAACGAAGCTGAGTTGTTCAGTTGCCTTTTTCTGCCGCTGAGCTACGTAAAATAGGCTGCAAAAGGACGAAAATCTAGGCCAAGTTAGTGTAATAGGACTATAGTGTGAGCAGTTATTTAGCTTTACAGAGAAATACAGCTGCATTCATACCTAAAAGCGGGGATACACATCTTCTCTTAGCGTCCGCTGCTGGTGAGATACGGAGCTGCTTCACTCGCTGCTTCATTCATTTATCATCAGTACACCAGGCAATAGGAGAAAAAGTAACACGTATTACTAGCAATGGACACTACAGTAGACAAAATGGGTAATGTGTCTCCTCATTTATGAACGCCAGTGTGCTCCTCCACCTTTTGTATAACTGTTGAAGCCATTAAGATGTTATACAGGATGCAAGTAGTGTGTTTCGCGACTGTTCAAGAAGTGGACCATTTTGTATATACTCAACATGTTCATCATTTAAAGACTTGTTGTTACTGCAATAAATAATACCTTTTTTAATATGTTTGTCTTTCTTTATACCCGCCAGGCACAGGTATGAAAATGTGATTATCTGTGAAATGTAAAGCTAAAAAAATCCGCCAAAAATTCAACTCTTCTCCTCAACTTGTTTTTATCCTCACTCTCATCCAAGCATAGTCTGGCCTTAGGTGGAGGTAGAGGTAGTGGTGGTAGAAGCGGTAGCAGTGGTATTAGTAGTAGTAGTGGTAGTGGTGGTGGTGGTAGGAGGGCCAGTATCAGTAGTATAAGTAGAAGTAGATGAAGGAGGAGGGGACTTCAGTATCCTCTTGTGAATAATTGATGCCAGCTATGTCGATAGGAAGGCGACATAATTAACATACAAGAGAATATCAAGGTATAATAAGCAAAATAAATCGCTCGGGAAGTGGTGCTAGGGAAAAGATATAAAACTCACTGGCACAGCAAATTTTTCCCTAAGCTGGTATTCTCATCGGGTTAGAAAGCTCCCTAGCACCTTTTCTTTAGCGATTCATTTTTGGATATGGGTGGGCAATATCCTTTTGTACGTTATTTATGCAGAGAATGGCGATATTGGAAGGATTTGCATAGCACTCGAAGATCAGTAAAGCAGGCATTAAGTTTCCCCGTCTTCCACACAACCGTCAGTGTTACATCCAGGTCCCTTACTGTATACTGCAGGGCTATGAAGGACGAGGGAGGGAAAAACAGCCTTGGTCCGCCAATCTGATCAGCGTGTGTACTCTGGGTAAGCCACAGGTGTCGGGAGGAGGAACACTGAGGTCACTCTCTTATCGACCGAGGGGTTACCTAGGCGACGAACCCGTGGGGGGGAGTGGGGAGGGGAGAGGGAGGGTGAGGGGGGAGGGAAAGGGTGAGGGGAGGGAGAGGGAGGGTGGGAAGGGAAGGTAAGGGGACAGGGGATGGAAGGGGTAGGTTAGGGGGTCAGGGGGAGGTTAGGGAGGTGGTAGGGGGAGGGGAGAGGGAGGGGGGTTCAGGGGGGGGAGGGAAAACCTACACCTGGCCCTGTATTTATAAACACTCCTAAGCTTAATTTTGTATATAAGACTTAATTCATACATTTCCCTTCACTCATACAACTCTCATACATTATACAATTACAGTGAACATTTTAAAGTGAAATAAGACACATAAAAACGATGAAGTAAAACAGTAAATTAAAGACGTGTTCATCTTGCAAATTAGCTAAGAGTCTTGATAAATACGGGCCCTGCTACTAGACTTACCGCCCTTCTTAAACTCTCCCTAAGATGATGGTGATTAGAGTATGGCGTCTTGGTGCTATCTTATTTTTATGCAGGTGTTCACGTGATCTTCTGTAATTAAACACAGTAAGAACACAATCCCCTTCATCAAGAGAGAGAGAGAGAGAGAGAATCAGGTCCTCCTATAAGCTTCAGTTTTCCCTTTCTTGCCTTTTCTCAGTCTTTAAGGTTCACAGCATCTTCCAGAAATCTTGCCTACTAATCCTACAGCCACTTACAAGGATACTTTATCTTCTTCCCCCAACTACAAGAGGACAGCGAGGTGTAATAAGGAAAATAAATCGATTAGGAAGAGGCGTCATGGAGCTCCTTTAACCGATGACAATAGGAGTTAGTGTCTTCCTTCAAAGTAGCTCCTGTTACTGGCTATACGTGTGTGACAAATAAACACACACACACACACACACACACACACACACACACACACACACACAAACGAATCTTCCATAATCAGGAAAATTCTCTTATAATATTTCAGCTAACGCCAGACGATTTCATTCAGTTGAGAAGGAATCACAAGAGCCTGGGTGTGCTAAGCTGTCACAGATAATACTATAACGCACGCACAGAGCTCATACCTCCTCCAATGCCGGATCCTGATTCGGATCCTCCCCAAAATGTAATCAATTCTTTCATAGCCCATGGCCCACCCTCTACAGAATTCCATCGAAATTCATTGAGAACTTTTGGAGATATCGTTTAGACAAACAGACACACATAGGTGAGTACATAACCTCCTCCAGCTTCGTTGGCGGAGTTAATAAATCGCTAAACCAAATATGTCACGAAAGGTTCAAACCCACTTAGAGTACCGTCAAGTGGCCTTCATTGAGAGACACTAAACAAAGTGGTCTGCAAGAGGAAAGTCGGTGTAAAATAAGTACTAAATCGCTCAGGAGAAGGTTTTACGAAGCCCCCAGAGCCACAGTGTGAACGCCCCAGTGACCTATATAGAGCAGGGGTGAACACAGTGCTCTATAAAACACTAGTGACCCCGGAGTGACTCGAACACCCAGCCTTCTGATCTGGAGTCAGACGCGCTACCATTGCGCCACGGGGCCGTCTGTGGGGAGGTCTAGGGTTTAATTAATACCTGACCCCACCACACACCTGACCCCAACCACACACCTGACCTCACCTCACACTTGAACCCAACCACACACTTGACCCAATCCACACACCTGACCTCAACCACACACCTGACCAAATCCACAAACCTGACCTCAACCACACACACACACCTGACCCCCCACCACACACCTGACCCCAACCACACACCTGACCCATTCCACACACCTGACCTCAACCACACACCTGACCCCAACCACACACCTTACCCCAACCACACACCTGACAGCATTCAGGTGTGTGATAAGTTCCGTGTACTTCGTTGGAGAAATTCATACAGAAACTTACAATCTATCCCTTGTGTTATAACTTAGGTCTTGTATTGCAGAAAGAGAAGGGGAATGGTTAATTAATACCTGAGCCATCCACACACCTGACGTCACTCACCAGTGTGCTACTCTCTCTCTCTTTCTCTCTCTATCTCTATCTATCTATCTATCTATCTATCTTTCTCTTCTTTCTTTTTACAGTGGTCAAGAAACAGGAGATATATACTCATCCCATTTCACTCGCTCCTCGAAAAAATAATAATAATAATAATAATAATTTACGATATGGAAAAAATCGTTAATAAATCCCCTTTGTGACTACCCCTCTTTCTCCCACCAAGTAGTCCCATCCTCACCCAAACACCTCTTCCTTAGCGATTTATTTTTGTATAGGACAGGTTAATATCCCTCTGGACGTCATTTATGCAGAGTATGGCGATATTGGAAGGATTTATGTAACACAGAAGAGGAAAGGAAGGTGGAAGAAGCAAAATAAATCGCTTAGGTAAAGGTGTTAGGGAATTATAAACAAGAACAAGCTACCTCCCGCTGCCGCTGGTTATATATACCGCCTTCGTCATACCTTCACACATATCATATTGCTACAGGAAATACACAGCATACCCTGATATAAGCCACAAGATTTCACTAAGTTTTTGAAGTGAATTTTGTGATAAAGGAATCGCGGTTCACTTTGGTATGAGCCCCAAGATTTATTTAAAATTGTTGAGGCAAATTTATGAGATCCAGTCACTGCCTTTCATATTGGTTACAAAAACAAAATTGTGATCGATGTTTGTGTGTGTGTGTGTGTGTGTGTGTGTGTGTTTTGTCAACCTGGGTACACAAACACACTCACGTGAGATCAACTCCCTTTCGTTAAATTTGATTCGCTTTCCAGTGATGGACATGTAAAGGAGAATGCATAAATTTTCCCATGATCTCGTTCCTCACATAAAAGCATATCTTGGTTTACGAGAGGAAAATTGTCGAAGAATGAACAAGGAAAGAAGAGTGCAGGTTATCGAAGAATGAACACGGAAGGAAGAGTGCAGGTTATCGAAGAATGAACACGGAAAGTAGAGTGCAGGTTATCGAAGAATGAACACAGAAAGAAGAGGACAAGTTTCCCAGTGTCTATTCCCTCCTACAAAAATAGTTGTAAATTAAGACAAGGAATACTGTATATCTTAAATATGTTTGAGTATACCACCTCTGGGTAACAAGTCTGTGCGAAGTAATACTCATCTCAATTCAGTATTAACCCGAATTTACAGCCAAATTATTAAGGACTAAATATCAGATCTCTTTAAATTATTGCTACTTTTTATTAACGGCTGTGCAGACAAAAATGTGTGAGATCTAAGATTCCGTCAGTTTTTTAAAAGTTAGGTTAGACTCATTGTTTTGTTTTTTTCCTGGCTACAGTAACAGAGGCGTGGACGGGATGTGAAAATTTGTGTGGCGCGGGTGAGGCAGGAAAGATAAAACTGAAAATGGGTTATCGGGCTGAAGAGATAGAAAATAAATATGATTCATTAATTCTCCTTCATTTTGGCTGAATAAAGCACAATGTATAGTTCGCCTGTGTGATTGTCTCTCAGTCAGACTACGGAGGCAAGAGTGTGTAGATAGGGTGTGTTTCTCTCTGATTCAGACTACAGAGGCAAGAGTGTGTATTGAGGGTGTGTAAGTCTCTCTCATGCAGGCTACAGAAGCTGGGGTGTGTAGATAGAGTGTGCAAATCTCTCTCTTTCGGACTAATGAAAGGAAAGTGTTTAGATAGGCTTTGTAAACTTGAACAAGCCTGGGTGAAAGAAGCAGCTGTGTCGCGGCGTGTGGGTGGGTCCCCGTGAGACGAAAATAAGTCTGTGCGGTGGTGGTGGCAGCTGCGGTAGGGGTCTTGTCACTGCCTCTACACACAAACACACACCCCAGTGCCCCGCCCGACGCCACCACGCACTCAGCGCACTCACACGCAGGTTAGTCCCTCAGGCAAAAATGAGTGCAAGTGGGAGGCAAGCTACAACTAAGCGAAAAAAGTGCTAAGGCCAACCTGGACAGAACGCACTCAACGCACGCACACGCAAGTTAGTTTCAAAGGCAAAGACGAGTGTAAAATTAATGCAAATGGATGGCAAGGTGGAGCTAGGATAAAACAATGCTCAAGCCTACCTGAATAGAAAGTTGCTAAAAAAGAGAGTTTGTGAACGGGGAGAAATGTGAGAAATGTGTGAAGGAAAGGGGAAGGAAAGAAGATCAGCGGTTCCGTGAGCATTCTTCAACAGTGCTCCTTAATGCATCACTTCCTGGGGTGGGAAACGTCAATTTTGGAGGTGGGAAACATGCCGGTTGGTTTAGTTACAAATCTGTCTTCATAAACGGCTGTATTTTTTGCATTCTGTGGCGCTGCTGTGTGGTACTTCTTTGCTCCTGTGCTTTCTCGACTGTATCGTGGATTTTGCTGTGAAAATTGCGAAATGTTCAATATATAAAACTAATTTCTGACAAAGTGTGAGAGATGATATTTTGAAAACAGAGGAAATCGAAGAGGAGTGATCAGCAAAAAATGAATGACTATTACCTTTTTTTTTTTTTTTTTTTTTACGCATGACCCATCTACTTCAGTGAGAACATTGATTATTTTACTACCCTTTCAGAATTTAAAGATTGTTGAAGACCAGCTGCACCTTTATACAAAAACCATTTAACAAGGAAGTTATGGTTTATTTTACAAAGGAAAAATTAAAAGCCATAATTACCTCAGCATTCAGAACAGAACCTCGTTGGCCTAGGAGATACCGTGACACCTCTTCCTCAGCTGTTTGTTTTCCCTAATACAACTTCACACCCTCCTCTGTGCTGTTAAACTATGCTGATACTGAAAAAGATACGGATAACAGATAATACTGAGGTGTAATAGAAAAAATAATGAACAAGAGGAGAATTGCGAAATAGTCTCCCATGCCAACACGAAAATACGACATTGAGTAAGAACCTGACGTAACGAAACTCCTTCACTACGACGATTTGTGTTACTTCTATCTATTCATTTACTTACCAGTTATTATTATTAATATTAGTAGTAGTAGTAGTGCTGTTATTGCTTCTTCCAAAGTTTTTCTCAACTTCGCGAAGATTTGTCAAACAGGAGGGATTTCATATTTCATTCATTTACCCCTTCAGTGTCAAGGGCTCTCCTAGGTTCAGCGAAATAAACTCAGCAGCAAGAAACAAATAAATAAATTAATAAAATCAACAAAATAAGAAAATCACCTTCCTGAAGGAGTTAAAAGGAATCTGATGCAAAATTGTTTAAAAATGATACGCGAGGGAAGCCATGGTGGACTGAACGTCCTCCTGCAGGCTGGAATAACTCGAGGTTGATTCTTGTGCTGGTCTGACTGGTGGACTAAGCTTATTTTCATCTTGTCCTTTTCTTTATTCAACAAAACAACCGGGAACCTGGATGTAAACCAATTTTTACGGGCTGTGTTGCATGGGAAAACTGATTATGTCTGCCTTATAGCGCATTTCTTGTTTCAGACTTTTTATAGACCGATCCAGCCTGGTCGGATCAGGTCGCACTGCATTTCTGACGAGACACTTTGATAAAGGCTGGACTGGACTGGCTTCAAACTGTCTCGACTTCAGCACACGCCCTGAACTACAAGGAGAGCCAGGGGAATCCTTTGGTCAGGGGTATATTTGGCCAGGGGTATCCTTTGGCCAGGGTTAGACAGTTGATAAGCGCAAAGATGGAGGACATAATTAAATGAATATTTCTAAAAACACAAATTGGCACAACTGATGGACAGTAATGACGAGGAAAGGCGGCATACGAGTAATGTAGTATACTGAACCTACCTCAATGCACCCTATTGAGGAAAATAAGGCAGGATGATGATAATGATGACAGTATTGTTATTATTATTATTATTATCATCATCATCATTATTCTTTCCTGCAGAAGCGTCACCACAACCATCACCACCACCTCTGACCCAAGCAAGCCAAGGGCACGGGAAGGATGCAGCACACGACGGTGGGGTGGAATGCAGGAGCCCAGAGACCTACAGTGGTACAGCCAGCGGTATACACGAGAAGGGCGGGGGGCGAGGCTGGGTTTAAGTGCTGTGGCTGCGTCTGCTGTACCTGCATCAACATCACGTTCTTCAGGTCCAGGCCCGGATGGCTGAAAATTATTGAAGTGGTGAGGAACTACGCAGAGATGGAGAGGGGAAGGGAGAGGGGGAATGAAGGGAGATGGAGGGGAAGACCAAGGATGAGGAGGGATGGACGGGAGAGATTATATGAGAGAGGGTGGTGTGATTTTTTGGGAGGGTGACCAAATGGTAGAGGACAGGGAGACATGGAAGTGATTTGTTTGTAGCCACCTGTTATGGGAATATGGCGTCAGAGTGAGAGAGAGAGAGAGTCAGTCCGTACACTGTGCCCTGTCCCGGGTGCCTTCATGTGATGGCACCGATATAACAGGGTGGTGGAGCTACCCGGTTATACTTCTGTCTTCCTCCTCCTCAGATACTCTCCGCCATCTGCCTAACCCTGACCCTGAATTACGGTCTAGGCTACAGTTCCACCATCGGACGTCCCTTCACCTTCTTCCTGGTCACCGTCTGCGCCTGCATCCTCGTCGTCTGCCTTCTCACCTTCTGCTACATCATCTCATCCAACTCCTTTAGCCTCATCCGATCTTCCGTGTTGGTACGTCTCCAAAGGACGTTTTGACAGCTTCTCTACATAGTAGTTCAGTGATAATCTCTTTCTCCCTTGCACAGGGCCATTTGGGGGTCTGGTGGAAGGCTGCTAGGAGACTATAGAAGGATACAGGGTGGCCAGGGGGAAAGGGGTAGGATGTGGAAGTGAATCTTGTAGGAGAGAATCATAAAGTAGATGCTGAGGGGCATTACACGAGATTCTGTACGTAAAGAAATGACAAAGAAAGACCTGATGACCTGACCCAGCAGAGGAACGTGGGTAGAATTGATTAATATTAGATGAACTTTTGTCCCCAACTCACCCTCTTTCTCGACGCAGGCCTCTAATTCCTCTCTGGCTCATATTTCAGGAGACAGTCTTTAACACCCTGGCTTGCTTGCTGTACCTCGCCTCGTCAGCTCAACTCTCGTGGGCAGTACAAACGTGGCTCTTTCCATATTATGCTACCATCCCTTATTACTCCGTCTATCCGGCCATGAGCGCTGCATATGTGAGTTCTGGCTTAGATATTTAGTGCTGCATAAGTGGGTTCTGCATTAAATGTTGAGAATTGTGCAAGTTCTGCCTTAGATGTTGGCTGCTGCATATGTGAGAACCTTATGATATGTTGAGTGAGTCATTTGAAAGTGCTGGATTATTATGTACTCCTAAGTTCAGCATCAGACATTGAATGCTGCATGTGTGTGTCCTGCATTAGACACTAAGTGTTGCATGTGATTTCTTTGTTAGATGCTGAGTGCAGGATGTGTGGGTTTCTCACTAGATGCTGAGTGCTGGATGTGTGGGTTTCTCACTAGATGCTGAGTGCTGGATGTGTGGGTTTCTCACTAGATGCTGAGTGCTGGATGTGTGGGTTTCTCATTAGATGTTGAGGGCTGAATATGCGAGTTTTATATTAGATACGGAATGCTAGATATGTGAGGTCTTCATTACACATCGGGAACTGGATATGTAAGTTCTTCGTTAGACACTAAGTGCTGGATATGTGAGTTGTGTTTTAGATGTTGAGTGCCGGATATGTGAGTTGTGTTTTAGATGCTGAGTGCTGGATATGTAACTTCTTCAATAGACGTTATGTGCTGCATAATATGTGAGCTCTGCATTACATGATGAGTGTAAGTTTTGCCTTAGATGTTGGATTCTGCATACAAAAGTGCTGCCTTAGATGCTGAGTGCTGGATTTGTGTATTCTGCAATAGGGATTGACTGCTGAGTATATGACTTTCATTAACTTAGATGTTACACTCCAAAACATGTCAAAATAATTATAGTCTGTCCATTTTAACTTGGCCTGAAATTGCCAACACTCATCGTAAATGTGTTGTACCATGAAAGTAAAATTACAATATCATGCTAGTTACAGTGAAGTGCTAAGGAAAGGATGCAGAGAGAGTGTTATATCATTCTACCTGTGAGTTACATGTGCATTTTTCACAGATGATTATCATGAAAGCCTAGATCATGTATGAGGAAAAGAGGTAGTACTTAGATTGGATGTGGTATACATACGCAGAATTTACCAAAGAGTGGGTTCTGGGGAGCTGTTTCTGATAATGCACAAGAGCTAGTCACCATTATCCTTAGCCAGTTTTCCATGATCAAGAGTCAAGAGCCCACTTTACTGCATTTCATAACTTTAAACATTAATAACCAACTTCTGGCTCTTTTCCAGGTGCTTGGCCTTGTGTTGGGGGTTCTTCATGGGATTGATGCCTACATGGCCTATAGGTTTCTCAAAGGCCGGCCCTTCTGAGGTACACAGAGCCTACAGCTGTTGTGGAAGGATCAGCTATAGTCACTGTGCTTTCCTCCAAAAGAACAAATCATGAATCATGCTCAATAAGTTTTGTTCTCCTCTGTCAAGGCTTTCAGAGAAAGCATATACTGTATATAGATCCAGCAGCGTGGAGAGCTGCCATTAGGTGACCAAGGCAGATGTATGCAAGCAGGTCAGAACTTTTATACATGATACGAAACAACACGACTTCTACATTAGGTGACCAAGGTGGGTGTGTGCAAGAATGTTGCTTTTATAAATGGTACAGTATGACATGATCTTCAAATCTGCAAGAAGACTACAGTGTCAATCATTTTCAGCATCTTTGCAGATGCTGGTATTGTATATGGATCTGCGCAACAGTACTAACAGATTCCTGAAAACTGTTTTCATAGTAAATACTGTACTGTCACTGTAACCAAGACATCTTGGAAAAAAAAAATCTCGGTTGTGTTAAATGATTTACCAAGAGCCTGTGCTACACTTGCATTGCCTGAATGAATGATTACTGACCTCTTTCAGAAACAAACCTAAACGATCCAGAAATTATTGCTTATGTGTTCTTAAAGGTTGCTGCACTGCCTGGACCTAAAAGAATATCTCCATATAATGTAGAGATGACTTACACAGGTTGTCCTCATTGTTTCCTTTTTTGTTTTAATTTTTTATGAAGTCCACCGCAAATTACAATATGATTTGCCCAGTAAAGTTCCTTTGTAACCTATGATGCTAATTAGGCAAATTTCTCCAGTACAGCACTGGATGAATGAAAGAGGACTGCCTGTGTTGCAAACCTACTTATTATGTTGTTTTGTACCAGTACTGTAAGCAAATAAGGCTTAATAAATTATTTTCAAAGAATAATTGTAATGAGCTCTTCTTTCATCACTGAAATAGTATACATAAAAGTACATGTGTTTTAGAAAAACCACCGAGTTATATTGAGATTGAAGGTGTTGTTGGCAGAGACAGACCTTATGTGGCATGAAAGATGTTACAGTATGTAGTATGGAAGAGGATGGAGGTGTATACTGGTGAGAGAGAAGGAAGTGTGTGCAAGTGAGAGAGGTATGGTATGTGAAGATAAAGTAGCCTGGAGACGGTTCTGTCACAGCCATCCCATCTGGGGATTCATGGGTGGGAGCAAGGTATCGGAGATATGACGGTGGTGGTGGTGGTTGTGATGATGAAAAACTGAGTACGGTTGGTTGGCCTTATCTGTGCCCAGCTGACAGTGGTGCCAAATCAAATGGCACTTAAATACTGCTTACTGTACAAGAACTCTAAAACCTTTACAAATGATGCACAATCTCCAAAATATCATTAAATTGTAAGAAGTATTAACAATGATCACTATAACATGACTCAACAATGCCACCTTCAACCAGAGGATGTCACATGTTTCATGCTCCAACTTATTTTTATTTTTATTTTTTTCAATCTTAGAAAGAGTCCCTACTAGTAAAGGAGTTGATGAAGGCTCTATCCAACCCTTCTGCTTCAAAATTTTTTTCCTACACTGAATAAAGTAAAATCACCAAGCAATAGCATGAACTAAATGAAAAATACATACTCTGATACTCTAGATTTAAATCAAAATCATCAATGTATCAAGTGACAAAGGTATAGAAGCAAGAAACAGGAATACTCAGAATATTTTATTACAGTAGTGAAACAAATTTTGGAAGATCAACTACTGTGAATATTTTTGAACACTCAGCACAACCCATGGTAGCATTAAGTCACTATCATTTCCACCAAACACAGTAGAGTGGTCCATATACTGTACTGTATTTCTCTTGCCACTAGGTGAAGAATTCTCATAAGCCATGGAGATGGCTCAGCTAACTATATTAATATATACAGTAAGACCTGAAATAGCACTTCCATAAGTCAGAAACGACCTGAAGTTAGATGCAATTTTGGTTTGTTTGTACTGTGTTTTCTTGTCATTTTTTTTTTTATCTGCAATGAATGTAACCACTCTATCAGCAAATATAAATATCTTCCCAAAACAGCTGCCTAAGAGGAGTTTATGGGCTTTTATCAACAGATTTTTCTATAACAAAAGAGGTTCTACTTCCCTGTTGGGATGGGGGGTCACAAATAAAAGAGATTTCCATATAAATCGGATACACCTAAACCCCAATTAGTCTGAATTAAGGTGGCCTTACTGTGCAGTACTGTATAGTCTGTTCTATATTTTCATCTGTTTCCATTATCCCCATATATATATATATATATATATATATATATATATATATATATATAT
>JAGKTI010023544.1:0-14760 GCA_018397915.1 Birgus latro
GTATTGGTGTTGTGATGAGGAGGGGTAGATTGAGATGGTTTGGGAGGAAGGATGGGACTGGAGTGTATTGGTGTTGTGATGAGATGGGGTAGATTGAGATGGTTTGTGCATGTGGAGAGAATGGAGGATAACAGTTGGGTGCAGGTGAGAAGTGTGAACGTTGGGGGTAGGGTTGTGAGAGGCAGACCAAAAAAAGACCTGAGACATGGTCATAGAGTGTGACTTCAGGGGTAAGGGACTGATAAGGGACGCTGCTAGAGATTGAGCACCGTGGAGAGCTGCCATTACGTGACTAAGGCTAACGCAGGCAAGCTTTTAGGAGCCTTTATAAATGATATGATACGAAACGATACGAATAATTGTTGCAGCAGGCAGGGTATAATTTGTGTGTTCATTCTTGCAGGTAACGGAACAGCTGCAACGAACCATCAATGCCAGATTTGTTGAGGTGGTTGGCATGGAGAAGGTTGGAGCCCAGCAGAGGTGAGGTGTGGACAAAATAGATAACCTTTATATATTTATTAATTTTTTGTTTGACTTTCGTATACACCCATAATATCTAAAATGAAGTCTGGGTGGGTGGGGTGTTTTTTTTTACAAGATGAGCAGGGGAAAGAAAAACAAATTTAATATTAAAAGGTCCATACACTAAATTACAGTGTCCTCCATTCATTAAAAAAATGCATAACAGTTGGACTAGAACTGCCATAGAAGTTTGGAGGGAAACTAATGTGGGGAAGTGAGGTACAGCCTGATGTGGAATATGCAGAAAAGTTTGCCTTATGTTGTGCTGCCATTCGGTGACTCTACACTGAGTGACTTGCCAAGTGGTGTCCTGTAACCCGGAAAACCATGTACTACGTTGGGTGGTAACCATATAGCCAGGTGACGCTGCGATATCAGTTCATTCCTTTGTTTTCAGAGTTACATTTAGGCGTTTATCGTGACCCTCCTTTGTTTACAGCCAGCTAGACCACCTCGAGACCGTCATGGTGGGAGGCTGGCGTGTGTGGGGCAGTGATGACGTGGATCTGGCTCGCTTGTTCCCCCGTCTGCGTGACCTGGACCTGTCGTGCTCCCTCCTACCCTCCTGGCCTGCCGTCGCCCACATCACACGCCAGCTCCCTCGCCTCCGAACTCTCAATCTCAGGTACCGTTGGATGTTCGTATGGAGGAATTACACCTGCTATTGAATCTTTATTTTATTTATTTATTAAGGTTGAGTGAGTGAGAGAGAGAGAGAGATTTTTTTAATCCTTCTGGTGAGGGCAATAAAGAATTTAATGGTGGATGGTTCTTTATTGATTTGGTTATTTATATGGAAGAATTACACCCATTACTGATGCTTTATTTATTACACCCCTCTGTCATATACCTCTCCTCTCCATCCCTCCATCTCATCCTCAGTCTCCCCCTCTATATCATCCTGAATCTCCCCCTCTCTCATATACATCTCTACTCCATCCCTCCATCTTATCCTCAATATCACCCTCTCTCTTACACCTTATCACTTCATCCCTCCATCTTATCTTTAGCCTCTCCCTCTATCATATACCTCTCCATCCCTCCATCTCATTCTCCGTCTTCCCCTCCCTCTCCCCTCCTCCACCTCATCTTCATGCATAACAAGAAAGATACTTGTTTCCTTTTCGCTTTGCATTCATCCTCTCTTATAGTGGGAACTGCCTGAGTCTGCCCGAAGAAGGCAATGATCTTGTGAGCAGTTTTCGCCACATCACACACTTGATCCTGAACAACATGCTGGGGTACGACTGGCACCAGCTTCTTAAATGTTGTACCATGTTCCCTGCCCTCACCAAACTGCAGGTTGGTTGTGGTCTTTGCTCTCTAACCCCTTCTTGATTAGGATAGATTTGTGTAGTTTATTTTTGCTGCTGTTGCTGTATGGATGTGTAGTGTGTCCTTGAATGTGAGGCCTAGGGGGACTTGGTTTATGATGAAAGAGTTGAGAGGAACGATGGGGCTTGAGTATATTGGTGTTATGATGAAGGGTGGATTGAGATGGTTTGGGAGGAAGGATGGGACTGGAGTGTATTGGTGTTGTGATGAGGAGGGGCAGATTGAGATGGTTTGGGAGGAAGGATGGGACTGGAGTGTATTGGTGTTGTGATGAGGAGGGGTAGATTAAGATGGTTTGAGAGGAAGGATGGGACTGGAGTGTATTGGTGTTGTGATGAGGAGGGGCAGATTGAGATGGTTTGGGCATGTGGAGAGGATGAAAGATGACAGTTGGGTGCAGAAGGTGAGAAACGTGAATATCAGGGATAGGATTGCAAGAGGCAGACCGAAAAAGACCTGGAATGAAGTCATAGAGTGTGACCTAAGGGATAAAGGACTGAATAGAGAGGCTGGCAGAGATCGAGCAGTGTGGAGACCTGCCATTAGGTGACCAAGGCTGATGTGTGCATGTTGGAGCTTTTATAAACAGTCAATAAGGCAAGAATTCACACTGCTAAATTTAACCCATCACATTTACAGGTAGCATTCAATAAGTTAACGAAGCTGGGCACCATTCCTGAGGGCCAGCTGGCGTGTGTGGAGGAGATGGATGTTGGTATGAACCCTCTCTCTGAATGGGCACAGATCATGCACCTCGGAACTCTGCCAAAGTAATTCAGAACTCGTGTATTTTATCGTATTTTGTCATTCTTTCATCGTCGGCTGCATTGTTGTTGTAGCCATCATCATCATCAGTCTTCATCATCATCATCATCATTATCATCATCATCATCATCATCATCATTATCATCATTGTGTTCATCATCATCATCATCATCATCATCCCCTCTTACTGTAGACATATCATGCACCTCAGAACTCTGCACAGGTAATTTACACCCTGTTTATTTTAATATATGCAGTTTTATTGATTTTTTTAATTCTGTTTTTTTATCACCACAAAAAGACTTATAGTTGTAGAGACCTTGTGTGTTAATGGTGAAGTCAGGATGCAGTAGTTTGAATGGTGAGTGAATGAGAGTGTATGGTGAGTGAATTAGAGTGTATGGTGAGTGAATGAGAGTGTATGGTGAGTGAATGAGAGTGTATGGTGAGTGAATGAGGGTGTGGGTCATTTAACTACACACGCTGGTGATAGCTTGTTAGTTATTTGGGGGAAATGAGGTCAAGATGATTTTACTGGTGTTCCCTGCTATTTCATTGCCCTCCCTCCAGCTCACACACACCCCTCTCTCATAGACCTCTCCACTCCATCCCTTCACCTTCTCTATGGCCTCTCTTTCCCTCTCCCCCCTCCACCTCACTCATACACTCTCTTTGTTAGTCTCTCACTCTCCATCCTCTCTGCATGGCCATTATCCTTATAACAGCAGCACTGAGCATGGATAAGAAATAATTGTGTATATAATTTTTCCTGGTGATTTAGTGGGTAATTTAGGCGCTCTAGTCAGATTGAGCCGGTGAAGGTTTATATCCAAGGGATGGTTGGGGTTTATTGCTCTCATAATGCCAGTCGGGGATGAGTGAGGCTGGTCACTCTCATCTTAAATGTCAGGACCAACTTGCCTAGCCCAGTGCTTCTACACTTCTCATGGGGCAACGGAGGATTAGACGATGAATGATTGAACGAATATAATTTTACCCACATGTGTGTTACAGATTGGTGAGCCTCAACGCCAACAACTGTGAACTGCAGCACATTACATTTCCTTACACGCCTCCCACTGAAAAGACGCCACTCTTCCCAAGTCTAAAGTATCTCATGATCGCCTCAAATCCAATTAACCAGGTTGGTGTCTCGGAAATGGCAAAACACAGTTGAGTTTTGTGTGAATGCATGTAACCAGTCAACTCTGAAACTGTCTTTTTTCGTATTTCCTACTGCCTATGACCTCCAGTCTTTTAAATGCAGTGTGTCCAGGCATCTCAAAATGAATGGATCTTGAATTTGGCTGTCTGTTATTTTGTTTTTATTTTTCTTAGAGAGAACAATCTTGCATGCTTCTGGTCTTTGGTTCCTTCTTCCTTGCATTCAAAAAAGTGAGAGACACACACACATACATAGAGAGAGAGAGAGAGAGAGAAGTAACTGGGCTGTGGAGCTGCCTGGCTAAGCAAACATCCTTCATTTCCCTCCATATACCCCAGAAGGATGGTGGGCTGCAGGAGAGGAGCAAATTAAGTCTACAGGCCATGGGGTTCACACTTAAATGAACCTTGCCCCTCTGCTACAACTGCTACTATTAAAATTCAAATCTAATGATGTCTAGACAGGCCATTGTGACAGGTGGAGATGTTGGGAGAGAGAGACAGGTTAGAGCTTGTTTTATTTTCTCTAATGTTTTGGGCTACACAGAACCCAGCTTGAATTTGTCTCCCTGTTATCTTTTTTTTTCTATTCTCTCTGTCTTCTTGGAGGGAACAGTTATCTGGGTTCCTGGTTTTTCATTCCTCCTCATCCATCCATCCATCAACCAATCCCGTGTTGCCCCATGAGGAGTGTAGGAGCCCGGGACTAGGCAAGTTGGTCCTGACATTTAAGATGAGAGTGATTCCTTCTCCCTTGCATTAGAAAAATATGATAATAATAATCTTCAGAGAGCTCAAACCTGTCTCTCTCTCTCTCCCATCCAAGATTTTCACATTGATGAGTGTTTTTGTGCTGTAGTTGATTGTACGTTGAATATTATCCAGGTAGTGATGAGTAATATAGATCCGTCAGTAATATTGATCCATCAGCAGTATTGATCCATCAGTAACGTTGATCTGTCAGTAATGTTAGTCCATCAGTAATATTGATCTGTTAGTAATATCGATCCATCAGAAATATTGATCTGTGAGTAATATTGATGTCAGCAATATTGATCTGTCTAATATTGATGTCAGTAATATTGATCCATTAGCAATATTCATCCCTCATTTCAGTGGGAGTGTACTGGTGAACTGGACAAGCTGCAGAGTCTGGAGGAACTGGTAATTAGCCACGATGAGAAGGCATCACCATATTTCCAGGAGTTTACCAGTGCACGCATCGCCAACTTGAAGGTACTGGACGCTGAATATCGCCAGAGTTCGAGGGTTGGATATCCATTTTCTGTATAGCTTAATAGTGTTACATCTGGTCCTTACTTATCTCCTTTACTGTGATGGCTTTTTTTATTTATTTATGTATTTATTTAATTGTTATTATTACATCTGAGCGAATTTGAAGGAGGGAGGAGGCGAGGTAGGCCAAGGAGAAGGTGGAGGGATATGGTGGATGAGTGTGTGAGGAAGTGTGGAAGTCGATGAGGCTAGGGGACTGACAAGAGATCGAGCTGGCTGGATGAATGTATGCAGAGTATCATCAAAGGAAGAGTGCTAAGTTTGTCGGCAGATAAGAAAAACTCACAAAATATCACCATATTGAAGGGATTAAAGTCTTTTTTTGTATCATTCATTTGTTTGTATTGTTTGTAAGGACTCCAACATGCTGTCCTCGCTGCTTGATCTCTGGCAGTCTCTATTCAGTGCCTTATCATTGAAGTCACACTCTATCCCGGGTCTTTGTTTTGGTCTGTCTCTTGCAGCCATATCCATGACGTTTACTCCTCACCTTCCACACTCAGCTGTCATCCTCCATCCTCTCCACGTGCCCAAACCAGCTCAATCTACCCATCTTCATCACAACACCAATACACTCCAGCCCCATCGTTCCTCTCAAAGTCTTCAGTCAATCCTAGCTCTCCCCCCCCCCAGGCCTCTCATTCAGGGATGCACTACACATCAGTCTAATCACATTTCTGTACATTTGATCCTGTGAATATCCTCTTCGTTTTTTTTTTCCCCATCTTTTACTGCCACAACATTTTATATTTATTACTTTATGGTCATGATTTGTTGTTTTCTGGCTTTCGGAACGCCAGCTCACCCCACCCTTGGACAGGAAAATTAGCCAAAAGAGTGATTGAGGCAAAAGAGTGNCTCCTCCATCCTCTCCACGTGCCCAAACCAGCTCAATCTACCCATCTTCATCACAACACCAATACACTCCAGCCCCATCCTTCCTCTCAAAGTCTTCAGTCAATCCTAGCTCTCCTCCCCCCCAGGCCTCTCATTCAGGGATGCACTACACATCAGTCTAATCACATTTCTGTACATTTGATCCTGTAAATATCCTCTTTTTTTCTCTCTTTTTTTTTTCCCCCATCATTTACTGCCACAGCATTTTATATTTATTACTTTATGGTTATGATTGTTGTTTTCTGGCTTTCGGAACCCCAGCTCACCCCACCTTTGGACAGAAAAGTTAGCCAAAAGAGTGATTGAGGCAAAAGAGTGATGATGAATGATGATGATGATGATGGCGACGATGATTACGATTTTAAATTTTTACATCACGGCACAGGTGTTGAATCGTAGCCGCATAACCCCAAAGGAGAAGCGCGATTGTGAACTCTTCTACCTCAAGTCCTTCAGCAACGAATACTACAACAGCGGAGGCACAGAGGACCCAGACCAAGCACGACTGTCAGAGGAATTCACTCGAAAACATCCCACTTATCTTCGGCTTGTGCAAGGTCAGATTTCTACACTCCTTTCCCTTTAACTTGGCCTAAAATTGTCATCTGTACTCTTTTCTCTTGGCCTAAAATTGTCTTCTGTATTCTTTTCTCTTTAACTTGGCTTAAAATTTGTCATCTCTCCATCTTGAAAGCTGAGTTTTAAGCACTTGAGTAGGTTGCTAGTCATGAAGAAGTGCTATAGAAATGCTGCAGTCATTGTATTGTCGTATATATATATAGATAGTTTGGTAGATAGATATATAGATAGAGAGATGGATAAATATAAATCACTTGCTAGAGAGAGAGAGAGAGAGAGAATTCACTGCCATGCCCTTCTTACAATCCAGCTTTGGGTGCACCGGTGGATGAGACCAGCTATAAGGCAAAGAAATCACAGAGGCTACGCGACCTGAAAATAGAACTGAATATCGTGACCCCAGACGACAGCGAGAGAGAGAGCTGTGTGAAGACCTTCCTGCCGTCCACCAAGATCTCGAAGCTTAAGATGATGGTGAAGAGACACTTNGCCTCTCATTCAGGGATGCACTACACATCAGTCTAATCACATTTCTGTACATTTGATCCTGTGAATATCCTCTTCGTTTTTTTTTTCCCCATCTTTTACTGCCACAACATTTTATATTTATTACTTTATGGTCATGATTTGTTGTTTTCTGGCTTTCGGAACGCCAGCTCACCCCACCCTTGGACAGGAAAATTAGCCAAAAGAGTGATTGAGGCAAAAGAGTGATGATGAATGATGATGATGATGATGGCGACGATGATTACGATTTTAAATTTTTACATCACGGCACAGGTGTTGAATCGTAGCCGCATAACCCCAAAGGAGAAGCGCGATTGTGAACTCTTCTACCTCAAGTCCTTCAGCAACGAATACTACAACAGCGGAGGCACAGAGGACCCAGACCAAGCACGACTCTCGGAGGAATTCACTCGGAAACATCCCACTTATCTTCGGCTTGTGCAGGGTCAGATTCCTACACTCCTTTCCCTTTAACTTGGCCTAAAATTGTCATCTTTACTCTTTTCTCTTGGCCTAAAATTGTCTTCTGCATTCTTTTCTCTTTAACTTGGCTTAAATTTGTCATCTCTCCATCTTGAAAGCTGAATTTTAAGCACTTGAGTAGATTGCTGGTCGTGAAGAAGTGCTATAGAAATGCTGCAGTCATTGTATTGTCGTATATATATATAGATAGTTTGGTAGATAGATATATAGATAGAGAGATGGATAAATATAAATCACTTGCTAGAGAGAGAGAGAGAGAGATCACTGCCATGCCCTTGTTACAATCCAGCTTTGGGTGCACCGGTGGATGAGACCAGCTATAAGGCAAAGAAATCACAGAGGCTACGCGACCTGAAAATAGAACTGAATATCGTGACCCCAGACGACAGCGAGAGAGAGAGCTGTGTGAAGACCTTCCTGCCGTCCACCAAGATCTCGAAGCTTAAGATGATGGTGAAGAGACACTTAAAGATTAGCCCGGCAACTGTCCTCAAATTAAGCGTTCACAGTAAGGTAAAGGGTCGTGAAATAGATGCAGTACTGTGGGTGGTGATTTGGTTTACTGTATACTCATTGTTGTTTTAGCTGGATTGTTTTCACCTAATGGAACTGGACCACTTCCACAACTTATTCTGTTGCATCAAGATCCGCCAAAACAGAGGTTGTCGTAACTGGTTTAGGTGAAGCTTCCACCCACAGACAAAATAACAAAATCGCCAACCCACACACACACACACACACACAGAGTTCTCACCCAAATGCAAAATACTGTAGTCTTTGCTCAAATTCAAAACAGTCTTGACCTGGACACACTAAATACACATAATCTCATACAAAACAATCATATCCTTCAACTACACAAACAGTTTAAGTCCAAGCATATGGCAGACAACAGTGAGGTTCAGCTGTAATATGCCCTCACCTTTTACTCCTAATACATTACATATAATCTATACAAAATAATGGGAAAATAATGGGACTTTTTTCTGACTTCATATCTGCTCTATGGTGAATCAAAAGCAAATTTAGGTTAAAGTAAGTGTAATCAGCCATTTCCTTTTTAAACTTTACTTGAAAAAACTTTATTGAAGGTTAATTGTGCCTGTGCTAATATTCATTACTAGTTTGTTTTGTTAGCTGCATTGTATTTGACATAGAAGTTGTTACCATTTATAATGCTGGGTGGTAACCATATTACCAACCCATACATGTCCCCTACGCATCAGCAAGTGGGTTGGCGGAAGGTTAGTGCCCCTCCTCCTAAAACAACTAATTCAAATGGCCAACCCTTATGGGATTATGGCATCTGGCTGTAGATAGATGGATAATTATTTTTCCTTATGTTGCAGGGTGAAGACAATTTTGAGATCCCGCTGGAGAATGACATGCACGAACTGTCCTTCTACTCACTGAAGAGCGGAGATACTCTGGTGGTGCGCTGGTAGGTGCTAAGAACAGTTTACCCCGGAGTTGAACTGGGTGGCTCTGCTGTCTAGTTTGTCCCTCAACTCCCTTCCTGTCCCCCAAAAGAAGAAAAACTGCAGGACAAGGTAGTGCCAGCATGCAGTCCACTGGGATCACATTTGGAACCTGGGGCCTCAACAAGAATAACAATATCCCTTGAGTCAGTATAAGTGCGTGGCTCTGCTGTCTGGTTTGTCCGTCAACTCCCTATCTATCCCCCAAAAGAAAGAAGGTCAACTGCAGGAAAAGGATAGGTTTATTTCTGGATGACCTGAGGGTTAAGGGATTGAATAGGGAGGCTGCCAGAGATTGAGCAGCATCGAGAACCGCCATTAGGTGACCAAGGACGACACATGCAAACATATCGGGGCCATTATAGACAAAACAAAACAAAACAAAACAAGCCTGCAGCCTCAGCAAGAATTACAGTACCCCTTGAGCCCCTCTTCAGTCCAGTATACGAGATAGACAGGTGAGGAAGAGTTTGAGTGTTGTGTTGATGTGGAAGTGTTGGGAGTACACTGAGATGGTTTGGCCACGTAGGGTAAAATGGAGAGCTAGAGATGGACTGGAAAAATTACAGGTGTCCTCCATTCAGAATCACCTCCATGTCATTCTGTGCCACCCTTAGTCTGCCCTCTCTCCAGCTTACACCCTCCTCACTCATATACCAATGCACCCCATCCCTCCATCTCAATCTCTATGTCTCCCTCCTCCTCTCCCCTCCACCTCACATATACACACACCTCAAGTCAATATCTCATTCTTCATTTTCATCCACACAGCCAAACCATATCAAGGTACCTATTATCACCACATGGATTTAAAAGGAAAATGGACATAAAAAAACTGATTTATAGTGAAGGCTTTCTGTGTTGGCTTTTGCAGTGTGCTTAAGCGAATGGATCAGTTGACACGTGCAGCTTTAATTCTCCCTTTTTTGTTTTAATTTTAAGGGATATTAGGCCTTTGAGCATGTTGATCTCTTTCCCCACCTTATTCTTGGTGCCCCCAGATAGTGTAAGTACATCAGGAGGGATTTTTTTTAGAGAGTTAAATATAGCAGATGTAGGTGAGTTGAGAGGTATATGAGGGAGGGCAGTCAAATGGTGAGTGACAAAGTGACTTGGAGGCGTTTTGTCTTCGAGTAGGGCTTCGGGTCATAGATAGATAGATAGATAGATAGATAAGTGATGTGTTGCGACAAGGTGGAAATGTTGGGTAGGAGGGAGACAGGTTAGAGCATGAGTTCTTTATTTTCTCTAATGGGCTACACAAAAACCACCAAGAGAGAGTTTGAACCTCTCTGTCAAGATGGGTTCTGTGTAGCCCAAAATGTTAGAGAAAATAAAGAATTCAGTCTCAAACCTGTCTCTCTCTCCCACCCAACATTTCCATCCATTGCAGATATAACATTCATTAACCTTTTCAGCTACAGAAAGTCTCTCGTGAGTTCAGTGAATGTCCAGGTGCAAGAATATACTGTAATATCTGTCTGTCTATCCATTGCCAGACACCTTAATCCCATAAGGGGTGGCCACAAACAGATCATGTTCAGATGATACTGGGGTTGCAACTACTAATGTTATTTCTACTTCCACTACTATTACTACTACTACTACTACTACTACTGCTGCTACTACTGCTACAACCCTTATATCTCACCAAGTACAGATCAGATAAAGTGTCAATATGCATGGTCTCTTCCTTCATGAGTATAAATTTAGTCATATAAGTTTACAGATATTAAAACTAACTAGAAATGGTGTAAGTTGGGGGGGAGGGCAGTGAAATGGCAGGGGACAGAGCGACATGGAGGCAATTTGTTTGTGGCCACCTCTTGCAGGATTAAGGCATCTGCTATAGATAGATTGAGACATGGAAATGAAAGTACAGTATCAGGTTGCCTCTCAGTACATGGAAAGATATGATACAGTATATACTTAGGAGAAGCACAATAACACTGCACAGTACTGGATGAGAGGGAGGGATGGAGTGGAGAGGTATATGAGAGAGGGGTGTGTGAGCTGGGAGGAGGGCAGTGAAATGGTGGGGGACAGGGCAACATGGAGGTGATTTGTTTGTAGCCACCCCTTACGGTATTAAGGTGTCTGGCAATAGATGGTACAGTACTGGTAATTTCACAGTGCAGTATAATTGACCATTGATGTAACGGACTTAAGGTATTAGGTTATATGGGGCCTTTAGAATACAAAGGGCGATCTCAACAAAAGTAAGTTTTGAGAAAAATGCATTTAAAGTTTTTGTAAGTGTATCAAAGCATATGTGAGGGTTTGGTATAACATATCATACACCAAAATGTTCCTCTGGACATTCTGTATCAATTGGATGGAAAAAAAGAAAAAAAAATACATCAATGACTTTTTATTATTATTGTTGAGTTCGCCCTTTGTATTCTAGACGCCTCATATACTGTATAATTTAAGAATATATTTTCCAATCACAGTTACTCTATGACAAAATCCTCTTTTAAAGAATAATGTAAAATTTTTAATAAGTTTTATTGTTAGTTAGGATTACTGTACAGGGTTGGCGGAGGGTTAGTGCCCCTCCCCCTAAAACAACTAACTCAGAGACAAATAGCCACCCCTTATGGAATCATGGCATCTGGCTAAAGATAGATAGACTTAACAAAATCTTAATATATTGTAAAGCCCTTTTTTCTGATGACCTGCATGTGGTTGAATCCCAAATTTATCGAAATTTCTATCACTGAACCCAGTTATGTGGAAAAGATCAATATACCTAGTGTTTATCAGTTATTGTAAAGAATTTATTTTGCAGTGTGATACAGGTGTAGCTCAAAAGTGAGTGTGAAAAGGACAGATAAAAACAGTGTGAAAAGAGCCAGTAACCAGTCAGTTTAAAGGGAGTGTGAAAAGAGCAGATAAAAAGAGTATGGAAAGAGCCAGTAGCCAGTCAGTGATCTTTGTGGGTAAGCCTTAATAGTGTCCTTTATGCTGAAGACTTAGTGGGGAAAACAGGCTTTGTAATACACGTACAGTTGGCATCATATAAGCCTGGGACAGCATCAGTGTAGCAGAGGTCTAGCATTTGGTACACTATCAGCCTTGACAGAATTACATATGGTGGCACTGACATGAATGGAGATGTTAAAATATTAGTTGAAATGACCATGTAACTGTGATGCATGAATATTGGAAGTCATAGCTAGACCTCCACTTTACACACATATAAAGTCCCTGGCTTGTGTGTGTCCAACTGTGCATTAATATCAGCATGATTATACTCCTGTGTACTGTATATTTGATCCAGATAAACTGTTCAAAACCAGCTCATATTTTGTTTAACACACCTAGATCCTCCTGTATTTTATTCCGTACTTTGCTATAGCTGTTTCATTTTTATTTATTTAACATATTTATTTTTTTAATGCAAGGAAGAAGGAACCAAATGCCAGGAGCCCACATGATTGTTCCCTCCAAGAAGAAAGAAACACAAGATAACACGGAGCCAAGTTCAAACACACCATTTTCAAAACTCAAATACCAAGTTATGGCTGAAGGAAATTTGATGAGCCACAGGGATGAGGTAGGAATGAGTCTCCTTGATTACTAGTCAAATCTATCCCCCAGTATGAGCACATTTGACCATAAACTAAGCTGAAAGGGGTTAGGGATATTTGCCAGGTAAGAGTGAATGCAGTACATCAATATTGACTGAGTATTGTTAGTGCACACCTCAGAAGTACTGGTATTTAATTATTTTGATAGTCACTCTGTAATCTTTTATCTGTTATTAGTGTTCATTCAGTCAGTTCTTCACGGTGTTAAAGTCTGGTCTGTATTATTGTTGTCACGTAAGAAATAGTTTAAGAACATCTCTCTCAGTCCAGTCATCACGGAAAAAGAAAAAATCATGATACTTGAGTAGGTGCTCTCTCGTCAAAAGCCTTCATGATAAGGAGTTATTAAACGTCTGTGATGATAATTTTTGAATACGTAATATCCATTGTATATTTAATTTTTGTGCAGAATCCCTTTTCTCGCTTAAAGATGCTTGTACTTCGCGTTTATTCAACTTAGGAAGGACATCCCATGGCTCGAAGCTCATTTGAAATGTGAACCCAGTAGACTGCAGCTCGAGTTGCTCTTCTTCATTTTACAGTCGTCTTTTCGGGATATAAGGAAATACATGAGGGACGTTTGTATAACCAAGCAGATGAGTCACCCTGTTAGAAGCTATCGGTGCCACCACGTGCAGGCAGCCCACCCCAGCTACTCGTTTCGTAAAAAATTGCCCAGCCCATTAAAATCTTCGCAATATAGGGGCCTGTTTTACAATGGTAACTGGAATTACAAGAATTTGATAACTTTTTTTCATCTGTAGAATACATCATACATTCCAATCAATAAGTTTGTTGTTACATAATCGGTGTAGTGTTTATGTAATCGATGTAGCGTTGCTTTTTTCACTGAAAATTTTGCTTAATAACTTTTGAAAATTAATATTATCTAGCCGTCGAGTATTAATTAGGTACACATTAATGATACTGAAGATTTGAGGATAAGAAAAAAAAATGATAGTAGTAATTTCAAGAATGCGTTCGAGAAATAAAAACACAACAGAGCAGACGACAGCTTGGTGGTGCGGAATATAGACTCTCCTCATTTTGACCTTCACGTTTCTGCTAGTGCTGCAGTCACTCATTTTCTTGAATTAAGATCGAAGTTTGGGGGCCTAAGGATTATTTTTGCCGCGTGTGAGGAGTACAGGAAAATAGAGAAGCCCAGGAAACGGGTGTATTAGCGAGTGCCATAAGTTACGGGGACTCAAGACGAAGGCGCAATATCACTGCAGTTTTAGCAACGTCATCTGAAGGTCGTAAGTAGCATGATATTGGTGTTTTAAGAAGTGTTTAGGGGTCATTAGATTATGTCACTGTGCTGGAATGATAACTAGCGAGGAAAAGACAAAGGATGGCTTTATAGGAAGGCGAGAGGTGTGAAGTGACAGAAGCACTCACTTCCTGTCTCTCGTGCATTGCGTGACCTCAGTTAAGCCGAAAATTGGGGCCTTGTTAACCAGGTGATATTTTGTGGCAGAGCTGAATGAAAAACTAATTATAAAAGGCCGAGAATTGGTTTAAAAGGAAGGGGAAACGTGAGAAGTGACAGCAGTTCTCACTTCCCTTGTTCCTGCCTGGCCCCATAATTAGCTAGTCACTGCACCCAGCCTTTCTCAAAAATCATCCCAGCATCAGCAAATTCCCAGAGTAAGTGGAATTATTGATTTTTCTTCACCACTCTTCGTGAACTCTTGCAGCATACATTTACTGTACATCCTTTCACTTTTTAGAGAGGGAGGGGGAGACTGAGGGTGAGATGGAGGGATGGAGTGGAGAGGAATATGAGAGAGGCGTTTGTAAGTTGGGGGGAGGGCAGCAAAATGGCAGGGGACAGGGCGACATGGAGGTGATTTGTTTGTGGCCACCCCATACAGGATTAAGGTGTCTGGCTGTAGATAGATACATATTACAGTGACATTAATAATATAAACCAATGAACTATGTTAATAATAAAGTACTGTACAGGTTAATTTTACTATATTTATAACATTGATAAAGAACTCTACAGGTTAACTTTATTTATAACATTGATAAAGAACTCTACAGGTTAACTTTATTTAGAACATTGATAAAGTACTCTACAGGTTAACTTTATTTAGAACATTGATAAAGAACTCTACAGTTTACTTTATTTA
>JAGKTI010023545.1:1226-14759 GCA_018397915.1 Birgus latro
GTGTGAGTATGTGTGGATGTGGGTGTTCGTCCGCATGCCTGCCGTGTGTGTGTGTGTGTGTGTGTGTGTGTGTGTGTGTGTGTGTGTGTCCCGCCACAACAAGATGGATACACCTCTCACCTCCAGCAATTTGTACACACATTTTCTCCGTTATATCGAATGGCAACACACCGCTATATATTACTGTGTCTGGCAGTTGGTGTCTTGCTGAAATGGATTACACTACCACACCTCCCCCACTTCCTATACCCCCACCCACCACCCACTGACTCACCTCAGTGCCCTTTATGCTCCTTGCTGGGATGCCTCTTCATTTCCCCAGTTAATGCCTCCCAGTCCTTCATAATCAAAGGCTTCATTTCCTGCCATCATCACGAGGTCCTAACCAATACGTACCGGTACCCTTGAGAGCTATGTCCTTTAGTACCAACTGCTTTCTTAGCTGGAAGTCTCATTACTTTGTATAATTAATCACATAGTGCTGTAGAGGGGCGCCTTCCAGCAATGGCAAAGCTACTCGTGTATATAATCTTCCTTAAAATCTCTCCCTATCCCCCAAAAGGAGAATAGCTGACTGCAAAAAAATGGCAACTTCAGCCTACTGTCCACTGGTTTCATTTTCATATGAGCCTGGGTCCAGAACAAAAACGACGGACTTCGTTACTGTGATCCGACTAAGTTTATTTAAATAAGGTAAATATGCATACACAGTATATATACGGTGTGCCCGTGAATGTTTGCACTTTGTCGATTCTATCGATGGCAAAGGAAGACAGTTAATACAACACATCTACGTTCACATGCATGACTCTTCCTATAGACACCCATTTCCCATTCGTACTTCACCAGCATGGGGAAGCATTAATTCTGGGTATCACTTTCCCTCCGAGGAGAAAGTCCGATCCTCCACTGAACCTACCGTGGAGTGATACAGTTGCAGACGCTGATACAGATGCTTAATACCCGATGCGAGGGTCACCAGCTGAGGTGTGTGTAGCTACAATGACCACCGTCCTCATCATCACAACCCTGATTTGAACGAATAAATGAGGTGGACAGAAAATGAAAAATAGTAAAGAAAAAAATCTATGAACATAGTCAGACATCTTTTCCACTAAATGCCCACTTCAAAAAGAAGCGCACCACTTGATATGAGCATCCTCATATGTACACGAATAGACACAAGCATCTCTGTTAAGTGTCCATTATAAACTAAATTTTTCCAAAAGCGGTAAACAATAGACGTAACAGCTAGTCGTGCTAGGCATTTTTTGAGATGTAGGGCACAGAGGTTGGACTACCATTGCCTGTTCCCATAAGAAAACGTGACTGAACTATGCCTCTGATGGACTTACATATTCAGATAACCTGTATGTGTATTTGTGTGTGTATGTGTGTGCGTGTGTGTGTGTGTGTGTGTGTGTGTGTGTGGCTGTGTGTGTGTGTGTGTGTGTGTGTGTGGCTGTGTGTGTGTGTGTGTGTGTGTGTGTGTGTGTGTGTGTGTGAGGGGGGTGCGTGCGTGGGCGTACGCGTGAAGCTTACCGTCTCATATCATCCTCACAACTGTACATAATCACAAAGGCCATGATATCATACACTGAAATTCATATAATATGTAAAGTAGGCCAAATTTTCAATGAGGGGAAGTAAAACATTTTTATTCCGACAGACTTCGCAATGTGCGGGTCAAAAAATGAAGTGCATGGAGTAAATTCTGCATGTCGCTGTAATGAATCAAAGGGCGTGTGAGGGCTGAACTTAATTTGCATAATGCACTAGAGGCATAAAACTTTTCAACCAGATAATGAAGGTAATGGAGAGAGTCCTCGAAAGTATGATCAGGGAAAGAGTGAATATTTATGAGATGCAGTTTGGGTTTATACCAGGCAAAGGGACAACTGATGCCATATTCACTGACCAACAGAGGGAGGAAAAATATATAGGGCAGAAAAGGGAGTCGTACTTTGATTTTGTTAATTGTAGAAGACCTTTGACAGCGTCCCTGAAGGTATGGTGTCACTTTAGTCCATTTTGTTTACCTTTGCGAAACGAACCACGGCTCTAACTCCTATGCTGACTGGCGACTGGGTGATCCTTGAGAACCACTGGTGTAAGAAAGTATTATAGCAGTATATTAACTTTTAACAGCAATATTACAGATTATAGATTTACTGCAGACGATTATGTGAGGTTGATAATGATATACACGACTAATTAATTAATATCAATGTAAATGAATTATGCAAAACCCTATTCCTAGCCTCTTCGCCGGGAAACTTAATGTGGATTATGGAATTTCTTGCTTCTTTTATTTCCACCCACATCTTCAGCTTCAGCTTCTTCATCTTTTTGTCTCTTGTAATCTTCTGTAGCTTTCCTTTCTCACTTTCCACTTGCATTATCTCTCTCTCTCCCTGTTAATTTCTTTCACACCCATCCCCTCTCTGGCCATTCAATTTTCCAGTTTCCTCCACCAATGTCTCTCAGTTCCCTCTTCCAGTTTTCTTTCCCGTATTCTCTTCCTCTTTTCCCTTCTAGTGCTCATCCTCATTCTCCTCCTTCCCATCCTCTTGCCCTTACTCCTCCATCCCTACGGAGCTAATAGCAACTCGATGTATGGGGTTGCTTCGGACGGGTCACTCCAGCATGCACAGTAGTGTTGTAAACATTCGCAACAAATAGTCATACAGAGAGATAGACTATGATACACTATTAATTCAAAAATAATTACCTATCTTCCATGTCTGTCCATTCACACACGATAATAGAGACTGGACCTTTCCACTCTAGACCACTTGCTATGCGATAATACCAATTACGCTGCTGTATGTAACGCCATTCACAAAATACTTGGTATATTTGCCAAATGAATGTTAACAATTGAGGGTTGTATTTATATGCATGCTACTAACATCTAGAATGAACTCAATATGCACTGTATTTGAGTATATATGGACTGATTTGTGCATTTTTCTTCTTGTTGAATCTTAAGATTTATTTTAGTAAGAGTCATTGTATTTCTCAAGTTTGTACAACAGCTGTGAACCAGTTTTACTGTTATATCATTTTTTTTTGTAAATACAATATTTATTTATCTATTTGTCTGTCTTTCTATCTATCCATCTATCTCTGTCCAGTTACGCGCATTCACCTTGCGTGTGTTGGGGAGAGGGAAGATGTGGGTGTGCGTTGTGAGGAAGGGTGGGTGGTTAATAGAGGTAACATAAAAACGCAAAAGCAACAGAAACCATCACTAGAGCGAACAGAGCCACACGTCCAGCAAGACAGTATTCCTCTCTTTCTTCATACATACATTACTTCATCTTTCTATTCCCGAATTTCTTTGCCTATTTCTCATCCTTTCATATCTCGCTTCTGCATGAGTTCGCCTCCCAAATGAAAGCCATTTGCATCATCGACGCCTTCTGCTGTCAAGCATACTTGTATCTTTTTTACTAAACTAATCATATGATCATTAATTTTACTATGACATCTAAGCAAACACTGTACTTGCCACTAATTTCCTTACAGTACGGTACGCATGTCTCTCACGAATGTCATTGTATCTTACCTTGTCGTATTCAAATGCATTTTTTTTTTAAGCTTCAATAGTACCATTTCCATAATTCTCACCTAATGTTTATTTTTACTCATGTCATGCTCATTTGTCACACCCACTTACATTGCTCTGGCAAACAACACACCACCATACATTTTTCTTGAATCCTCTTGACTATTTTGTGTTCATCGCAGCAGCGGCAGCAACAGCAGCTACGTACGTCCTTGTATCACACCACCTTCCACTTGTTTTTCATGAATATTTGTCTGTTCTATCAATGAACCAATGTACTTTTAAGCTCTGTCGCTGCTTCGTCTCTCCTTCATCGGGCTATCGTAACGTGATTAACCTTGCTTTTATTTTACACTGAATTCCTAACAATATATCTCAAGGACATTTATTCTGAAAACGTCCCGTGTCAATGCGCAAAATTTCAGTCAGATAATTTATCATGTCTATTTGGACAAAGAAAATTAAGTTTTCTCGAGGATGCGAATGTATAAAGCGATAGATAGCTAAAGCAATCGATCGATCAATCTATCGATAGACAGACTCACAGCTAGATAGATAGATAGACAGAATTATTCTGAATGCCACCAGACGACAGGAAAGGTCTAAAATAAATTCGTTATCAGAAATTTGATTACTGCAGTGCGCTGGTATTCATTCCAGACTTTTCGCAAACCTCGAGTGAATGATGATTAGAAAGGGATTACAGAACAACACTGTATTTAATATATGGGAAAAATGCATCTGAAGTTGTGTCCACCTCATCAGTGTCATGAAACGGTCTGTCATTTCTTCCTTCATCACCAACTTTGAGAGGCCTCATGTAGAGAAATGATTAATACACATTTCATTTTTTTCCTTAAGTACGTGGCTCTGTGCTGTGAAAAAAATAATGCTGATGATTCCTCTAACGGCCGTAATCTTAAAGGGCCTTTCCTAAGGGTGTTATATCAAAACGGTATGGAATGCTAAAAGTTTAAGTAAGGAAAGATTTCTCTCTATTTGTTGGGTTTCTTCTAAAAGTTTTAAGGTGAAGCATGCTACAAGATGACTTTCGCAAACTTTATATTTTGTTACTCGTAACAAAGTAGCCCTGTAACTGCAGAAAAGATAAAATAACGTAAATAATTTATGTAAAGAATATTTTAACATGCTAAAATACAATGCAAGTATACAATGCACCTGACCTGTTTGTTGTTATAACCCGCGGGCTGTACCTTACGATGTAATAGATCAATGGCAAACTCGGGCCCTAAGCTGTGCTAGTGATGGCACGCACTATTTTTTTTTTTTACAGTTAATAATAGGATAGGATACTCAAACTGACATGCTTAAACCATTTTTATACATTATTCATGAGATTTAAATGAATATCGGACGTTCAGTCAATGCCAGAGGGAACAATATACATGTTTTTGTTTCATATGTAATGAGAAAGTTACTATTCTTAGCATATTAGCCACACTATGAAGCGTCATGACAGCATCAGATCTCAGGCACTGAAGACTAGATTTTTTTCCTTTTTTCTAATGCCATTTTAAAATATCAATTCCCTGGACTCCAAGCCAACAGGCCAGAAGCACTACTACAATCCTGGCACCAAAGGGGGCAGGAGGAAATACGTGATCTCTGAGAAGCCAACCCCGAATCTCGGGGATACAAGTGTCCCCCCAAGAAGGACACAGGGAGCAGGAGTGCCCCGAGACTGGAAGTCTCTCTAGCCCGAAACCGCCATACCGCCCCTATTGCCGATTAAGCCACCTGTACCAGCAGCGACGAGGGCTCGTCAACTTGTTTGCTAGATGTAGCACAACTGGGCTTGCCAGATGTGGCTTGGCAATGCAGAAGGAGTTCCAGTGCTCCAGTGTGCTTGCTGGATGCGGCACCCCAGAGCTTTCTAGAAGTGGCTTGGCAATGCAGGAGTTCTAGTGTCTGAGTGTGCTTGCTAGATGCGGCACCCCCGAGTTTTCTAGAGGCGGCTTGGCAATGCAGAAGGAGTTCCAGACCACACACTCCCGAGAGCCCGGCAGGCTTTCCCAGCGTGACGCTGAAGCTGGAGCAAGTCCTCCCCCACCCCCCCACACCCACATCCCCTCCCACTGTAAGAGAGTATCCTGCTACTTCTGGAAAAGAAAACCCGGGTTTGGCAACATAAATTTGTTGCCCCGATTGTCACGGGTCTCTTCTAACCTCACTGCTAGACCCACTCTGGGCACAAGCCACACAACCGTATCGCCAGACTAAGAGGGACAAAGAGCCAGACATCAGGCCTCAACTTTTCCGGATGACATAGCTACCAGTAATGAGAGTTACAAAAAGAGTGTTAACTACAAAAAAAGGCAACTATCATGAGCTGAAGAACTATGGGCCTTAGAGGACAAGGTTTAAATATTGTACGTATGTAGAAAATTCTGTGATTTTTATTAAATAAAAGTCTAAAATTACATCCCTCAGCACAAAGAAACAGAAATCAAAATAAGGAAATGGTATAATACAGAATGTAAAAAATCAAATTAAAAAAGACTTGCTGTGGAATAGATACAGACGACACAACAGTGAGAAGGCAAATAATAAATACAAACAGGCAAGAAATGATTATACAAAGATGAGAAGGGAGGCTCAGTGATAGTGTGAGGGAGACATTATAAATAAAAGTAATGACCAGCCTAAGCTATTTTACAGATACATCCGAAGCAAGACCAAAGCTAAAGATAAAATACAGTCCATTACGGATGAGGGGATCATCTATACACAAGAGAAAAATATTTGTGAAACACTAAATAAAAACATCCAACCAGTTCTTACAGAAGAAAGTAATTTTGAAAGAGATGATATGAAACATGCATGCCCACACGTATTACCAGTTATACAAATATCAGAAAAAGAAGTACAGGAAAAGTTAAGTAAATTAGACAAAGGAAAAGCATATGGTCCTGAGGAGATTTCAGGTTGGGTGCAACATGAATGTGCAGAAGAGTTAAGCAGACCATTGTAATTAATATTCAAGGAATCCTTAGGTCATCTGCTTGGTATTTAGAAGAAAGCAATCATTGCTCCCCTATTGAAGAAAGGGAATAGAAAGAATCCAGTCATCTACTAACCAGTATCACTGACCAGTATTGTAAGATACTAGAAAAGCGGATAAGAAAAGTTTGGGCCAACCATCAAGAAGAGCACTGCATGTGTTACACCACGTATTTGAGGGCCGACTACTCGTCCCTTGTATACGTAGGCGAGAGGTGAACTTATTACCTGTCGCGTTTCTGAGGGGTGACTTCTCGTCCCTTTAAATATGCAGACTCACAGCGGGTTCTTATTCAAGACCTGGTCGACATTTGTAACGAAAGGACTGGGCACAAAAACATGGCTGTGAACTGTTACACACATGTATTACAAATATCATTCCAGAGACAAATATTACAACACTAGATAGAATAGACTCTGGGTTGGCCGGAGATGGGTTAGTACAAGGTTTTACTGAATTACAATCTGTCTCTATACCGGCTTAGGGAAACTATGGTAGAATACACCCAGTATTTACGGTACTTCTATTACACTTATACTATGGACACAGAAATACACTTGTTACAATTTCCCAATATAGTATTGCACTGGACGGCACTGATACAAGGGTTCAATTACGTTAACACTATGTCGATAGATACAAATCTGGATGGCGGTCTACCACGAAGGCCGCGCTGTCACACACTGAGAGGGGGGAATGCAATATTTTAGAGAACCACTCATAGATGGATAGACACACGGTGACTAACGTGCCTGTACACTGGGGAGGGGGAGGATTAATAAACAAGGGGTGGCACGATCACTTTGTAGGTGTTGTTTCCAAAGGACACGGTGTGGGTAGCTTCACGAACACTGGCGTGCCTTTACACTGGGCAGGGAGAGAGTTAATAATCAAGGGGACGGCACGATCAGTACAATATAGTTTTTTTGTTTGGGCGCCGGGGGGGATCATTTGCGGGGGGGGGGGGGAGGGAGTGATATTTCACAAGTGGGGGCGCACGGGACTCCATTCGTGATATACCATAGACCAGGATCACTAGTAGGCTCATCCAATCTTATACTCTGGGCTTTTCTGGTCATTAATCATGAGAACACACTGTAAGGAATCACTTGCATTACACATACAACCGTATACATATATCTGGGTCTAAGAGGCGAACACTGGTAAAGTCCATCTTCTTCATTATCACTGGTGGGCCAAAGGTTGATCCTTCTGTCAGGAGGGTGGACAGAGAGACACACCTTCACAGAGCCCCACACGTAGGTGAAGGCTAGGGGCTCGGTCCGAAGAGAGCCAAGAGGCGGGCCTGACGCCGGGTCTGGGACGGGCCCAGAGAGGTCCCACCAGCAGGTAAGTCACCCTGCTGTTCGAAGCGGCTTCCGGGGTGTCTGAGGACCCAGGGTACTGCAACCTAGGGTGGCTGGACTGCGGCAACGGCTGGAGGGCGGCATCGCCGTCAGGGCCGCCTCACGGGAACCTCGGGCTGGGGGAGTGGTCGACAGGGCCCGACGCCGGCTACTACGTCTGCTGGAGCTCTGCCTCGGCTGCTGCTCACACTGGCGGAGCTGAAGGGAACTAAGGCCTTGGGTAAGGCCTCGTCAAGGCTCCGGGAAAGGGTCCTCCCTAGTTACTCCCTCTGCAGGGAAGGGGGTGCGTCCTGCCCGGCCACAGGAAACAGGGTGGGCCAGGCAAGGGACTTCCCCATCAGGAGATATCCTGGGAACAGAGGGTAAGGAGTGGACTGTTGCCAACTCTGCGTCCCACGTATGGCTAATGGCCGACATGGCTGTTCCTCTGCCCCGTTGGAACTCAGAGCTAGGGCGAGACACAGCTCGCTCTATCCTGTCTCTGTAAGGGGAGTGAGAATCTCCTGTAGGAGAAGAGCGGACTATGGCCTGCTCTGTCTCTGGCTCAATGCGGCTAGTGGCCAATGTGGCTAGTGGCCAATGTCGTGGTCCTACAGGGGACTATAACTCTGGCACGGCTAGTCGCCTGTACCGTAGAGCAGGGTGCACTAGTAGCAGAGGGATGGACAATGGCCGGTCCTGCCTCGTACCCAGCACGGCTTGTGGCCAGTGTTGTGGCACTACTCTGGAGGGAACGACTTCAGGTAGTGGACGACTGGTGGCTGGTCCTGCCCGACTGGCACGGCGTGTTGCCCGTGTCGCAGCCCTGCAGCAGGGATGCAACTGGGGAACGGACTATGGCCGGTTCTCCCCCTATTCCCGGTATGGACTATGGCCGATACCGTGGTATTGCATGGAGTTGCTGAAACATCTCCACCCCTTACCTGGCGAGTGGAATATCGGCCGGAGACTAGGTGCTGGCGACTGCTACCTTCCCGGGACGTCGGCTGGGAGTAAGAGGGGCGTCGGGGAGGGATACAGGTGCGCTGTTCCTGTCCCGAGCCGCTCAGTGTCGGCGGCGGACCCCTGGTAGTCCTTGGGGGGGCTGGGGGTGTTGGTGTTGTCTGCACCGGCATCCGTGTCATCTGCAGCTGTACTTACCCCTAACTCATGTATTCCACCACTCTCTCCCGCGAAGGAGTCGTGACCCCATGACTGGAGGTGTTACACGTTGGCGTTGTGCGTTTGTTGGAAGGGCGTGAGGGGGCACAGGAAGGTGGTCCAGTAATGGGTGGTAGTGTTGGGCTGCAGGTGGTGGGCGTAGGCGACGCAGAGGGTGGATGGACGGCGAGTCTGCCGGAGGATTTCTAGCAGGTGATGTGTGTTCCGGAAGCGGTGGTGTTGTCCGAGAGAGGGGATCAAGGTTATCCTTTGGGCACGCATGTTGGTGGTAGTTTCGGGGAGAATGCTGGCTAATGGCAGCCCGGGTCGGTTCATATAGTACAGTCCACCAACATAGATTTTCTATCATAGCCTAGTTCTCAATGCCCGTTTTCTTCTATATTCAAGGGAAACATTTATTTCACCAAACATGCATTTCAGTATGATAACAGAAAGGCAGTTCAGTTTAAGAAATGGAAAATCGTGTGTTACTAATCTATTAAGCTACTGTGATAGAGTTACAGAAACATTACAGAAGAGAGAAGGATGGGTGAACAGAATCTATTTGAATTTCAATAAAGCATTTGACAGAGTACTGCACCAAAGACCTTTATGGAAACTGTACCATCAAGGAGGCATCCAAGGCAACCTGTACTGCTGGATGCAGGATTTTCTCAGAAAATGGGAAATGAGAACAGTATTAAGGGAAAATTACTCGTCATGGAGGGAAGTGACTAGCGGAGTTCCACAGGGCTCAGTGCTGGCACCAATTATGTTTTTAGTACATATAAATGACATAGACAGTAAGATTAGAAATGGAAACTATCTAAATATGATTTCAGATGATGCAAAAATCCAAAGGAAAATTACTAACACAGATTAGAGCTACAAGAAGAATTAAATAAGCTTCATGAATGGAGCAATACATGGCAAATGGAATTCAATGTGGACAAGTGTCATGTAATTAAGTTTAGTAAAAGTTAGAAAAGACAAGATTGGGATTATAAGTTAGGAAGATGAACTCTACACATATCAGAAAAGGAGAAGGATCTAGGAGTGATTATCAATAACAGACTATCTCCGGCTGACCACATCAGTGAGAAGGTACGTAACATGGATACATTGCTTACTAATAGGAGAATAGCATTCACATATATAAATGAAGAAATGCTGAGAAAGATAACATCATTCATCAGACCAACCCTGGAGTGTGTATCAGTAGTCTGGAATCCTTATCTCAAAAAAGCACATAGATAAGATTGAAAAAAGTACAAGGCCTGCTAGATGAATACCAAGCTTAAGGGATCTAAGGTACAAAGAAAGACTACAAAAACTGAATCTGCCAACACTACAGAAGAGAAGGAAAAGAGGAGACATGATTAGGTTGTAGAAATGCATCTCAGAGAAAGGGGAAATAGACATAAATGAATATATAACTGCATAAAAAGAGAGGCAATAAAGAAGTAAGGAAATTCAGTTTCCCAAATATGGCAATAGGTCAAGTGGAATGTACTACCAAATGAAATAGTGAGTGGCAAAACTATTCATAAATTTAAGGAGATGTATGATAAAAATTGTTTAATATACGGGACAGTACGGGGTTGACTCATTCCTGTAAAGCTACAATTAAGTAAGAACAATTTGGTAAGAACACACACACACACACACACACACATGCACACACGAAAGTTTCTCGTGTGTGTGTGTGTGTGTGTGTGTCTGTGTGTGTATGCTCTACCATCATAAAATCACTCTCAGCTGTGACTCCCCCAAGCTTCTCTCTAACAAGTACCAGCAACAACTGTCACAATATTTCCACCCAACAACTTGCCTCTGTATTTGTTGCTCCAGTGTATATTCTAAAACTATGTTGGTGTTGGAATGTTCGTCCAGAAAGTTGGCCTTTGAACTCCTCTGTATATTTTCCTTTCTGTTAGTTAACAGTTAGTCAATTCCAGGCGTGAGCAGCTGCGTTCAAGGACAAGTCACGGGGATATTCTTAGGATGGATGAGGGACTGAACAGGGAGGCTGCCGGAGATCGATCAGTGTGGAGAGTCGCCAGTAGATGACCAAGCCCGACCACCCATGCAAGCATAAACTATATGAAACAGGTGACTGAGGAAACATATATATTATGAAAACAAAATATTGTTGGTTACTTTAAATAAACTGGAAAAGAGTAGCCTGTCTTTCTGTCCTATATTTAAATAATTCACCATAGAAAGTTTACTTGTGGGTTAATAAAATGGTCAGGAGATATGGAAGATAACATCAGAAAGACGTAAAATAACTCAAGATAAGTTGAGCATTGTTTCTTTCCCCTTCAAACAAGGATTTCTCTCAACCCCTTTTAAAGAGGGATTTCTCTTAATCCCTGCCCAATGGGGATTTCTCTCAACCCCTTAACCCATCGCGTCCCGACCGATTTTCCACCTTTAAACCCCCCCCCCCCAACTCCGACCAATTTTGGATTTTTTTTTTTTTTTTGGCTCAAACCTCTGCTATTGGTAAGAAACAAAGGAAAATCACAAAGAAAGTGCTCACCTGGGACCATAAGTGCTTCAAACAGGTAAGCCCCCATACACCTGGTACTGTCTTCTGTCAATGTCATGTAAGGCTTTCGTGTTTTCTATGGTAAGTATTATTATGGGAAACCACTCACAACAGGTTTGCATTTACTGATTTGGAACAAAGAAACATGTACTACATCAATATATTGGTTTTCATACAGAAATATAGGCAAAACAAGCATTGTTCCATTGCGTGAGCATAGCGGGTTCGGCCACATTGGTCACACATGATTCGCTAAGGTTCTTGTTTCAGCAAACATCATTTTTTCTACTTGCAGAATGATGTTTCAGTAACATTAGACCATTTTACACTTTATGTAAATGTTATCACCTATTTACATGCCTTTCAATGATATTTAGCATAATGATAGCGCATATTTACAGTCAGTGCACTTGCTATGACTGTTGTTTCAACATACATTTCATTTTTTCAACTAACATAATACTTTTCCACTAACATTATACCCTTTTCCACTTTATATAACAGTTATCACCTATTTACATGCCTTACGATTATACTTAGCGTAATATTAGTGCATATTTACATATCAAGCGTACTCGCTAGGATGGTTGTTTTGACTTAGATTCTATTTTTCCACTTACATTGTACTTTTCCACTAACATTACACCCGTTTCCACTTCATACAACTCTTATCACAGATTTACAGGTCTTAATTATATTGAGCATCAGATTATTGCATATTTATATATTGAGCAAACTCAATAGGACTATTGTTTTGGCTTAGATTCTACTTTATGATTTACATCATACTTTTCCACTAGCATTACACCCATTTCCACTTTATACAACTCTTATCACATATTTACAGGCCTTACTATTATACTGAGCATCAGATTATCACCTATTTACAACACATCAATTATCATATCGCAATCACACATTATCAGAAATGAAGCAAGGTATGATATTCCTTAAAGCAAGGTGAAACGCACAAGCCTACGTCACAATCCGCACACTCATACCTTGTGTCTTTTCTCTGAGTGCTTGCTCTCACTCTTGAGTTACTTCACACGTGACACCTGTGCTGGGGCCCAGGGCGGTCTGGTTGGGGAAGGATTGGGTGTGAGAAATGGCATGCACTGAGCCTTAGGGGAGTTTTGGTGGCAGCGGTGGGGCGTGAGCGGTGTTGGGGCCTTTCCTCAGCATATTTTGCGATGATCTCGCGAGAGAGCTCCCTCATAAACCCTTCGGTTCGAAGGTCTCAGGAACTCCCGTAGTCATTGCATGGTGGTGGTGGCACTTCAGGACACAGAGCATATCACCTCTTCTCCTCTAAACCTCACCTTCTCTTTCTCTCTGACACTCAGCTGTCTGAGACAACTGACAGCAAACCCTTTTCTGTATCCTACTTTCTCTATTCTCATTTCAAAGCCAAAGGTGGCTGTTGTGTATATGTACGCAACGATCTATCTGGCTCTCGTGTTCCTCAACTTGATTCTTCTGAATTCTCTACTCTCTGGCTTCGGCTCTCCTGTCATTCTCTGACTAAATATATCTGTGCTGTTTACTTATCTCCTAATTCTACTGACTATCAAAAATTCTTTGACTATCTTACTTCTACGATGGAACACATTCCATCCATTTCTCCTTTCTCTGAAATCTCCAATCTACGAGATATCAATGTTCACCACCACCTTTGGCTCTCCTCTCCTTTCACTGATCCACCTGGTGAACAAGCCTACATCTTTTCTATCCTTAATGACCTAGAGCAGCTTGTACAGCACCCTACCCGTATCCCTGACCGCCTTGGAGAGAGTTCCAACATACTTGACCTTTTCCTAACAACTAATCCTTCTGCTTACACTGTTAATCTTTTCTCTCCGTTGGGCTCCTCCGATCA
>JAGKTI010023549.1:0-14758 GCA_018397915.1 Birgus latro
GCATTAAGTTTAAGTAGGCTCAGATTTCCGTCCTTTCTTATCTAGTATTATTTCCCGTGACTCAAGGACAGGATAACAGTACGGCTCACTTGCTTCCCATAAAACTTCTTCGTGACTAGCATCATATTCTACTGTTAGTATATTAATACCGCTGAATATTTATGGTGGAGAGACGGCAGTTTTACGCTAAAAGTGAACAGAGTATACAGTATATAGTTCATCTGATCCATGTGCAGACTCATTCTATCTAATTATTGCCAGACGCCATAATCCCGTAAGGGGTGGCCGTTTGCCTTTCAGTTAGCTGCTTTGCGGGGAGGGACACTAACCCTTCACCAACCCACTTGTTGACACGTAGGCAACACGTATGGGTTGGTTATATGGTTACTACCCAGCGTTTTAAAAGGTTTCCTGGCTTACAGGAAATAATTAGTCCTGTCACTTGATGTTAAAACAAACTGAAAAGAAGAGTAATAGCATGAATAGCATTGCTCTGGGAGCTGCGGCGAGCTCTTGTTTCAGTTTGCTGTAAAAAGTAAGCAGCCTTAACAGAGATCCACTAAACCACAGGTGTCAGCTGACAGCAAATTTGGATTCTCTATTCAGCCTTAAAGCTTTAGCATCAACATTAGATCAACTTACATTTTCTGATATTCTGGCATTTCCCACAGTGTCAATTTTCCCGTCTTTTTTAAACAATTGCATTTTTGTGTAAATGTTAAAGGTATTCTGAGGGCAGTGGTTTTAATTTTGCACATGGTCTGGATTGCTTGATCTGTAGGGGGGTACACAGGACATCCACACTTGACCCATTTGTTGAGAGGATCTATTCCCCCATCCTTCCAGGACCTACGCCCTGGTTTGGTGAAGTGGGTATGATGCTAGTCACGAAGACGTGCCATAGAAAAGATTTAGAACAAAAGCACTGTCTTTTTCTGCCACTGAACTACATGGAATAATCTACAAAAGGACGAAAATCTGGGCCAAGTTAAAGTGAAAGAATTATAGAAAGCATGCAATATTCATGTGTCTATCGATCCATAAACAGACCCCCTAGTCCCGTAAGGGGTGGCCACAAACACATCGCCTCCATGTCGCCCTGTCCCCTGCCCTTTTGATGCCCTCCCCCCAAACTTTCACTCCCCTCTTTCATATACCTCTCCACTACATCCCTCTATCTCATCCTCAGTCTCCCTCTTCCTCTCCCCTCCTCCACCTTACTCACATCACTCTCCTCGTTTGTCTCACTCTCCATCCTTTCCATATGGCCAAACCACCTCAGTGTATTTCTCTCCACATCCAACCACAACGCTCCTTCATTTCTTCATTTGTCAATCTGTCTCTCCATGTGACTCCACGTGCTTCTCTCAAATAACTCATTTCCACTGCTCTCACTTTTGACTTGTGTCCTTCCAACAAGGTCCTACTTCGCTTCCATACACATAAAACAATACTTTCATGCACCGACTTTATTACACCCATCCTCACCTCCCTAATTATTATCACTGCCTTCAATGACCCAGCAACCTTCCTTCCCTGTATACTCTTTCAAGTACTTCATCCTCTAAACTTTCGTCCATACTCATTACACTACCCATTCATATTTTCCATTTCTTTTCCATCCGGCTTCACTGTGCATTCGGTGACTTCATTTCGTTTTTAAGGGAAGCATATATTTTAAGTCTGCATAGCATTATAAATGATATTTGTTGCTGGACTGTATCATCGTACGCAATAGCCTGTGTTGTAGTCTAAGTTTCTGAGCATTAAAGGGTCTATGAATATATTTTAAAATGCCAGTGAAGTTCACTTTCAGTGGATGATATTTTTTGTGTAACCTTTTGAATAAAACATTTGGCTGAATCACGGTTTTAAAAAGTAAACTGTGAGTTTTCGTATGTTTTAATAGACTGGTTCTACAAGTTATTATCCCTCGGAAACGCATGGAAACTGCATGGCGGCTGCTCTGTTTTAAACCTCCCTCCCTTCATATCATTTGACTGAAATAATTACAGCAGGATGTTTCATCCTCAGAATCAGAATAGAGGAGATCCAATTTCTCAAATTACTACAGTGACGACGGACGCAGTTGTTTTGGTTCTTGGATACGATTTTCGGTATACATTGGTGACAGTGATATAAAATCAGAAAAAATATATATTTCACAAACGTAATCAGTCCTAAATGCAATAAAATGATTTTCATTGTAAAATAATGGCATATTACGTTGTGTCAGGAAAATATTATTAAAATTATTACATGTAAACAATGACGAATGCGACTGGCAACTTCCCGTGCGTCACGCGGGCACTGTGGCGGTGCTGTGTGGTCTCCCAGCAATCTCGTTTCGTTGTAAGTGATTGTCTCACCCGGACAGAAAGAACTCGAGACTTCAGACAAGTATGTGGTTGCTGTAGTGAGTTTTTGGAGATCTCGAAAACCATTACTGTACTCGATCTTCGACTACAAAAGGCGATATTTGGGCAAACGTCTTTCCCAGCCTTGGAAGAGCATTGAGTTTTTGTGAACCGAACCGTTACGGAAAAGACAGAACCCGACATCTGTATTTCACACGCATGGCTTAATTCGGCAGTGGTACGAGTGCAGGCCATTGGCGGCTCCAGAATCAGGAAACAGTAGTTGGCCATGGGAAAGTCGTAAGTTAGAGACGGACAATTCAGTACTAAGTTCGAAAAAAGCAAAATGGTGCTGGAGGGTATTGTTGCTGTCGAAGTTGAGCGAGATGAGAGAGGAAGTTTGAAAAATTAATGAGGTTTTACGAATCTTGCTCACGCTACCGACGTCATGAAGCCACACATCATCGCATCACACCCTCAGCCACCCCCCTCAGACTGCCACACTCGGATGTTAACGACGATGATGACCTGTGAGGTAAGAATATGATCAATGCTCCACCGCAGGCCATAATGGTATAAGGTTTTGGGTGGGGACAATGTTTACAGACAATTTTTGGCGGTTTTCTCTTTTCCCCAGCTGGTTTTTATCGTATGGGTTAATTTGATGTTGCAGGTTGTCGAAAACGTGTATTTGTTTATTGAATTAACCTTATCTGGCCTAACCAAAAAAGATTATAACGGATGCTGGTGACAGTACCTCGTCTTGGACTAAGTGGCGCAGTTCATTCTCGACCACAACACCTCAACGTCCCCTTTATACTGTATCGTATTTCTGGGTATATAAGGTTAGTTTAATTTCCAAAAACGTTTTGCCGACCACCTACAACATCAAATCAACCCACATAGAAAAAAAAAATGCCCCCAAAAGGAGCCTATAAATAATAAAAGTAAATTTTGTTAAGGTTATGCCAAAGATGCTTTTTAGAGCTGTTAACTTGTCAGGGAATATACTGTATTAGAGGTACTTATTTCCGACAGTCAGTGCCAAAATCGAAAGAATTACACACACACACAGCCAAAAATCATCATGGGCAACTTCCAATAATTTACAGGGTAGGTTAGGTTTGGTTAATTTGCTTACGGTGACTTGGGGAAGTTTGGTATTGTGGTTTGGTTGTTCTTTTCTGAGGATTTTGTTGTGATTCAAGTGATTATGACTTGTAATAAAAAATAAAATCTGTGGTATGAGCGGTCAGGTAAGTGTGTTATTTAGAAAGTTCAGTTTCAACGATAAAGTGTCGCAGCTACAAAATACTCAGAAACATAAATGAAGTGGAAATAATTGGTAAGCTCCTTCTAGCGATGCCTCTGAACAGTAACGTTACCACACGTTTTATCTCATCAAAACATTTATATTTTGCTTCCTAACAACTAACATACTTTCAGACATAGGTTGGTTTTATGTACAACTTTCATTAGCCTCTCCACAACCAGAGGGGTATACTAAGCTTAGTTAAATCGTCTGGGAGTGGAAGAGAAAGACACGGCGCCATCAGGTTGAAGGGGTTGATGCTATAGTAAAACTCTGTGGGTTGACGCGATCTAAGACTAGTACTTATTCATTTCGTAAAAAAAGAAAATTAAGTTTTGACCCATCATGCCCCTCAATTTTTTCGGTGCAGAATATAACTTTGTCTTATCAGTTCAAAATTTTCCTCTTGGCACTTGGTCCCTCTCAGTAATAGTCGAGATGAAGCCACATTTCCAAAGCAGTTGTGGGTTGAAACTGAAATATTGCCGTCGTATCTACGCCGATGGTTCTCTGTGATAAGGAAAGGCCCACGAGTAGGAATTTATCACCTACGAACGTAATTTGAGTTGTACATAAAAACAAACCAACACAGAACTTATTACCTGATACAACTTCAGTCGAAATTTCAACTTAGATTCGTTCTTTTGTCGGGTTACTTTCTGCTTAGATTTTAGTGCAGTTATTTAAGTACAGTACATCTCAAGGAAAACTAGGGATATCCTGGCATTAGTCCGTAGTTCCCTGTAAGGACACGAGTTTAATGAATTTTACCTATCCAGTCCAGCAACCTCTATCGGTGCAAAGTCAGGTTCAGTTTGGGTAGAGGACATTACACGATTATTTCACCAGCAATAAGCTTTCCTTTTTTTTTTTTTTTTTTTTTCCCCCCTAGTGGTTCGAAAAATCTTAACCTTTGCTAGAGTATATTTTAACTAGACGAAACTGGGTCGTTCTCACAAATCAGATCCGATGAGCCATGCTTATGTGGTAATAATGAATCTCCCTGATTACTACCCTTGTCATATCAAACCTTCCTGTCTGACTCAGCTTTACCATCAACGATCTTCGCCAGGTTAGAAAAATTGCGCTGTACTTCAACTGAACTTTCCACGTAGTGCATTCCCTGCATGTACTGCTGTGTGAAGCGATGATTGGTTGGAAGTTGGCCTTTGATAATGGCACCTGTACGCAGTTCACTTTAACTAGGCGTAAAACTCTCACCTCTCCATCTCGAATACTAAGCTTTAATAAGAAATAAACACTAGAGTATGGTGTGAGTCGGAAGAAGTACCGGGGAAAAGATGCAGGACGGTAGCCATTGTTTTATTTTGACACTGAGCTGCGGGAAAATGATGATGTTCTTTCTCAGCTCCTCACAACGATCTGTACGAAGACAAGACATTTTTACCTGCCTGTCTTTTTACCTGCCAGACGATTTTATACAGCATAAAGGGAGGGGAACTGATGGTAAGAAGGCTAGTGAAAGTTTTAAGCCCTCCAGTTGCAGAAGTACCAGTATAGCCTAAGCCGAGATAAATCGCTCGGGAATAACAAGATTAGAGTGAAAAAAAATAGCCACGTCCTCTGGCTGGTGGGGTTACTGCCGTGCTGTATTATCTCTGCAGCAGCTGGAGAGAGACGCCTTCATGTAGTGCCGCTGATATAACCGGGCGGCTTCATTACCCGGTTATACAAACGTCCCTCACCTCCCTCCCTAGCCCCCCAAAAGGAGGATGGTGGATTGCCGGAAAAGGGTACCCTCAAGTGAGTCTAATAGGTTCACGTTCAGATGAGCCTGGGATTGAAACTGCTGCTGTTATCGTAATTACCGAAGATCTTTTTATTTTTTTATTTTTTAGGCTACTTTGTTTCCCTCCATCGTCTCGGCTTTCTTTAGGTTTCTATCCCGGGCCTGCCATGAAACCTTTGGGCAGGGTCCTGTTTACTCCAGCCTCATCGAACAGAGAAAAAAAAAACTATCATTCCAGGTCCAACAGATATGTACAACTGGCGAAATGCAGTGATAAAACCTGTCTCTGCTAGTGTGTGTTTCAAATGGTTCGACTTTTGTGCTATGTACACTTGTCAGGCTTTGGGAAGATAGGCCTACTCGTGTGTTTTTACCTAGAGCTGAAGATTTAGGGGCCCGTTGTATTCTGGGGTAATATAGGGACGTGAAAATTCACTGTCTGCTTTAATGGGCATCATGTAGTTCGTAGGCATTAATCTAAGCCAGTTCCTTTCTCCATGTTCAGTACCGATTTGCTGCTTCCTCTTTGTGTTCCTCTTCCATTTTTTTTTTTTCATTGTTTTATTTGTGCTGTACATGTTGGTTGTTTCGAGTATTTTCCAATCACCTCGTTTTCATTGTCATGGTATGATTGTTGTAGTTCGTTTGACATTATTCTTTTCTCCCCTCACATGTTTGCAGAATAAAATGAAGTGCTTCAAATCATCATATTCACATCCTGGCCTCCTCAGATAGTGCCTCCCACTTCTGCGACTGACGCCTCCTTCTGTTATTCATCTGTAGCTTCGTACGGTATTATTTTTGAATGTTATGAATGCTTAGTGGACTGCAGGCTGAAGTTGCCCTCATGCAGTCCACCAACGTTCTGTCAGGGAATAGGGAGGGAGCTGAAGGACGTTAAGTATAAGAGAGCGCGCTGCCAGGTTTTAACGGTACTATATTAGGCTACTGAGTGAAGATGCCCCCTTTCCAGCAGCATTTCTTCCAACTTTAGTAATTTTCAAACTCGCCTCGCTGTTTACCCACTCATGGCCGGCCTGTTCTGGTATATACGTGTTCCAGCAAAATTCAGGCGATTTTTTTTTTTTTTTAATGGCTGAGAGTGAGTCGTAGGTAATGCTGGTCCCAGTGTCATTAATCCCTCTGATGGTCGAGACAAGTCACGTATCCCATGCCAGGTAGTGCTCGACGGTTTTATTAATTTGAGAGTGAGTTATTGGAGCTGGAGTGTCAGTGTACTCTTCCCAGCAGCTTGTGTCCCAATTTTTAGTTCTTTCAATACTTCTTTCTTTAGCCTACGTGCTTCAGTCTCTTTTTCTAAACTCATAAGATACGAGTATTATTCATTCCCTTTATTGATAGCTGCATCCATCTTTGTCACATTGGAGTCACATATTTGCTGCCCCTGTCTTGTCACGGAATGCACCACACTCTTTCGAAGATTCCTTACTGGTGCATTACGCGGTGCTTCAAATTATCCGCCTACGGCACATTCCATTCTTTATGTGTATCTTAGCAGTCTCTATTTCTGCCCAATATACCGTATTCACTTTGTGTGTGCAGTTAGCGAATACGTTAAATGCATTATTGTTAAAACTTCCCACATCCCTGCAGGAAGTTTTCTTGTTTTTGTCATCGTTATCCTAGGCCAGATCTAAATCGTTTCATTCGCATACCGTTTGAGCTACGGCGTTCAGTCTTTGCTGTATTGTAGTACTGGTTGGCCCCTTCTTTTGACCAAACATCATCCAGATCCGACCACCGGAACCTGGATAGGATCCGGAAAAAAGGAGACCCAAAGGCTCAAGAACCACTTAAGCTAGAGGACTGAAACTTTTATGGCATATACCTGGGACATGGCCAGAAAGCAGTGCTTAATGTAGTAACTGCAGATCGGATCATTATTCTCAGATGACCTGTGGCCCAAAATTTTGGACTATTCCGGAAGACACAGAAGTCACCTGATTTTCCATGAAAGAATAAAGCCAGAACTTACAGATTTTGATGGCCTAAGGTGCCATATACAAGAATCAGCGACCTTGACCTGAAGGTCCTTTAATAGCTCGGCTTCTAGTAGGCAATGGCTGCGGGAAGTTTTATAAAACTGTCTTCGAACAATTTTACGGCGTTCTAGTTATTATTATTATTATTATTCTTGACACATCAACGGTGCTGACTTCCTACATGGAACGAATGGGGGGGGAGGCGGATTTCAGCATTTAAAAAATATTTCTACTACAATAACCCAAACTTCTCAACCTTGTGCTCTTCCATCAAACAGTTCATTATTTTTCAGTGTTTTCATTTACATTTTTCCACCTTGAATACTCCTTTCATCCTTATTCCATGCTGCTCTCAACGTCATCATGCATACGGCAAACGTGTGACAAATCTCATCATCCTTTCAGATCTCGCGTCAACAACCCTCCCAGGCATCTCTCAATCTATAAAGACATAATTTATAATTCCGGAAACACTCATTACGCTCTTGGTTATCGGTTAGGTGTAGTTTGGATATCTCTGTTTTGAAATATGAATTAGTTAGGCAGGACTTTTCTGACACAACTTCAGCCGTCATCCATCACCAAAACGACCCATTGCGTCACCAGATCCACAACAACTCCTCCATCCAGGTCGCGGTTCATTATAAACGCTATGGTGCTCGATCACTGGCATGTGTTCTGTTAGTTCCTAGGTATTTCAAGGTCTGTCCATCAAATACTTTCCCCAGATGGCGCTGTGCAGTAATACGAACCTATTTCGACCTCATAAATTTGACAGACAGGCAGCTTAATACGTTCATAACTAAACAGCACGCGGAGAGCGCATACCTCTGCCAGCGCCAATAAAATTTATGGTCTGTATTCCACAATCCGGTTTCGGATCCATCTGAAAATCTAATAAACTCTTTACCCACTAACTGCCAACCCATCAGTTCATGAAGATCCGATAACAGCTTTTTGAGATATTATTGTATTAACAGACCTTATGACACACCGTCCAGCTTCGTTGGCGGAACTAGATCTCTCTCATTCACTTTCCATCCAAAACATAACTTTACACCGCCAGCGAGTGTCTGTGCCTGACTGTACAGCTTATGTATCATCGCCTAATATTATGAATAAACGTGTTCAGAATTCTAATGCTTGATGACGAAACCGGACAGATTCGGAACAGCCAGTCTGCTGTAACTTCCGGATTGGGAAAGGCCTCGTCTCTGAGCTGAGAAACTCGCCATCCCGCAATATACGCAACGTCAGCTACCCGTAACATGCATTATATAACCTTGCGTAATAGACTCTGTCCACTGCACATTTGCCTCATGCCTGTATTTTACAAAGAAAACTGAGGAAAATCTTAAAGAGAAAACGTTAACCTGTGACTGGTGACTTCGGTAGATTTTTCACCTTCGTAGTAAGTCTGTCATACCAACCTAATATTTAGATATTTTTGCCAAGGATTACCAAATTTACTAGACTCACTTTCATTACCTTGGACTTCCTTAGTTGCTTCTAAATTATTGAGTCACTTGCATGAGGAAACGCATAGACACTCATGAATTCTAAGCTTGACATACCAAACATTCCGTATGTGTTTGTGGCATTAGTGCTTTAAACAATGATACACGAACTCGAAATCACTATCTTGTTTTTGCAGGAACGATAGAGAGAAGGAAGTACAGAATCTTCCTTGGTTTCCTAGATTATTCTCTTTTCTCAGGTAACTGCTCCTGAGTAAGTAGTTCTGGAGTACGAGGAATATTATCGTAAGGAATTTATGAGTCATTGTTGAGGCATTTTCCTTACTACATGCGGCGACAACTTGATTTGATTTCGGCGAAGAGCTTAGTCAGTGAATCATTGTCCAAATTTAGACTAACTGCAGTGTAACTAGGCTATGATGTGTATTGTTGCTATCAATATTTTAATTATTATCAGTATTTTATGGCTATTTTCCATATTATCTTTTGCTCTTACTGTGAAGTTGATATCAGTAAAGCTCCTTCCCTGAACTTGATACACGTGGTAGCTATAAGTTGGGCTTCGTAGTGCTTCTTCCATAGCGATTTGTGTTTCATCTTTCACATTGCTTTTCTCTTGTATGTTACGGTATGTGTACAATATGTTTAGCACCAATACATACATTTTGCATCTGTAATATACACGATGAATTTAATTAGAGATGTTTAGAATAAATCGCTGAAGTAGAGGCGTTGCGAAATTACCAGGCCGGGTGGGTAGGTTCAACAAGGGGGTGTAGCTCAGTGGTAGAGCGTTCGCTTTGCATGTGAAAGGCCCCGGGTTCGATCCCCGGCACCTCCACGACCTGTTGGGGATGTAGCTCAAATGGTAGAGCGCTCGCTTAGCATGCGAGAGGTACGGGGATCGATGCCCCGCATCTCCACACGCGGGTCACATATTTTACTTTTTTAATACTCTATTTGTATTGTGGTATATAACTACAAAGGGGCCGAAGATCGAAACTCCGCTAGGTCAGACAAAGTTTTTAATCATATAGTGAATACCAGTAGGTCCTGTTATGTGAAGTTAGCAAGGCAAGAACAGTAACAGTGATGCTTTGACTGCTAGTTTTGCCAAGTTAATGACGTTAGGAGGAGTGGCGGAGGGGTGGGTGGGAGCTGAGTGGCGGGGATGGAGGTGTGGCCGCCGGTGGGTAGGTGCAGACGCCACTATACAGTACACCCCCCACCCCTTCCCGCCCCGAAACACGTGTGACCCATGGACCAACAGTATCTCTTTTACACTAACTTTGCCAAGGTGCTCGTCCTTTTGTAGCTTATTGCACGTAACTCAGTGGCAGAAAGTGTTAATATATTCTTATAATTCAGTATTCTGGACTGAGATGGCAATTTTACAGCAAGTTTGAGCAAAGGGCATAGTTATTTATCCTGCATTTTTTTTTTTGTAGATTACGTATGCAAATTTCATGTATGTATATATTTAACGAATATATATGTGTGTGTGTATGTCTTATGTATTCTTGTATGTATGTATGTAGGAATATGTATAGTATATTAAATTACAAAATATTATTATAGGAAATACTAAAGCGTTAGGCTATACTGAAGATGAATTACTTAGGGAAATATCAGTACTCTTCCTAAGCACTCGAGGATATTGCCCATTGATCATAACCCTTTCAGTCCAATAACGTATTAATTCTTGCAACCCCTAGGCGATTTTGGTCTGTATTCCCATCAGTTAAGGAAGCTTCCTAACACCTCTTCCTTAGCGATTTAATTTTGGATACGTCTGGTTAATATCAGTTTTATGTTATTTATGCTGGGTGTGGTGGTATTGGAATTATAGTGACAAAGCAGAGGACAGTAAGGAGTCCTCAGCAAAGTAATTCGCTAAGGAAGAGGTGTTAGGGAGTTTCATTATTCATCTCGGAAAAACCATTGTACTGAGGATTAAATGAAAGCAATATATAATCAGTCTAATTCAAAAGGTTGCGCCAAATCTAAATAAAATAGCGTATAGGGAACAAGTCATAATTAAACACTAAGGCGTGGGATGGATGGGGTGAAGTAGGTGACGTGCATGGGTGGCCATTTTGTAGTGGCGTAAATGGGTCTTTGTATTATGTATTTCTGAGTCAGTTGTTTTAAGTATTGCAGTTTAATATTTTCCTGTGCTGTGTATACGGTGCTGTTCACCTTTGCTGTTTATATAGTTCTGGAGAGACGCCATACAGCTTAATATTTACTTGTGCTGTTTATATGGTGCACTAGAGACGACAGGGAGCTTAATAATCCCTTGTGCTGTTTATATAGTGCTAGAGAGANAGAGTCACCCTGTAGCTTAATATGCCCTTGTGCTGTTTAAATAGTGCTGGAGAGACGTCATACAGCTTAATGTTTTCTTGTGCTGTTTATATGGTGCTGAAGAGGGACGCTTAATATGTAGCTTGTGCTGTTTATATAGTGTTGGAGAGACGCCAGGGAGCTTAATATTCCCTTGTGCTGTTTATATAGTGCTAGAGAAACGTCATACAGCTTAATATTCCTTTGTGCTGTTTATATAGTGCTAGAGAGGAACGCCTTCGTGTGGTGGCACTGATGTAGCTAAGTGGCCCTGCTGTCAGAAATATTAGGCCAGAGAAATATATGAAGCCTCTCTCAGCTTAGGAATATTAGCCAGGTGGGGAAAATAAGAAGTGAAATATTAGGCCAGAGAAACATGGCTCTCTCAGCTTAGGAATATTAGCCAGCAGAGGAAAGTTTCAAGTGGAAGAAGTGAAATATCAGGCCTGAGAAACATATGAATCTTCTCTCAGCTTAGGAATATTAGCCAGCAGAGGAAACTGACAATAGAAGTGAAATATTAGGCCAGAGAACCATATCAAGGCTCTCTTAGCTTTGGAATATTAGCCAGCAGAGGAAAGTTTGAGGTGGAAGAAATGAAATATTAGGCCTGAGAAACATATCATGCCTCTCTCAGCTTAGGAATATTAGCTAGCAGAGGAAATTGACAACAGAAGTGAAATATTAGGCCAGAGAAACATAGCAAGCCTGTCCCAGCTTAAGAATACTAGCCAGCAGAGGAAACTGACAAGAAGTGAATATTAGGCCAGAGAAACATAGCAAGCCTCTCTCAGCTTAGGAATATTAGCCTGGGGAGGAAAGTGAGAAATACAGGTGAAGTATTACCGTAAGCGAACTTTTTTTTTTCCTCCGACTGTAGCGATAACCTAGAAACAACAAGATTTAAAAAATAAAAAATAAAACAATCAAAGGCTGAACCACTTTTTATCATAAACAAGTCTCCACGGCAAGTCATTATTTCTGGTTTGCCTTGATGTTCTCTCTGCTTCTTTCATTTTTGTGTGGGATCTGTAGTCCAGTCATTTAACTTGGCGGAGATTTGCGTCCTTTTGCAGCCTAGAACTCCGTCAGAATAAGATGCTACCAATTCTCTATCCTTTCCAGAGCACTTCTTCGCGACAAGCATCATATTCTAGCGTCATTCTCGCCACAGCTCAGCATTCAAGATGTAAAGATGTCAGTTTTACATGTATATCCCTTTCACTCCAGCTTGACCTGAATTCGCCACCTCTGTCTTGAATGCTGAGTTGTAGCGAATAAATTAACGCTATATGATGATGCTTGTCACGAAGAAGTGCTACGGAAAGGATGTAGCGCCGTAGTATTGCCTTATCCTCCCACTGAGCTACGTGAAATAAGCTGCAAAAGCACAAAAAACCTTGGCCAGGTTAAGATAAAAGGGGTGTAGCTAAAATGATCAGGGTATATTAATATGATGTACTATGGCTGGCTGAGTAAAGATATGTGTAGCTGTATATATTCTTGAGATAAATGTATAAACAGTCTTAAGATACATGAATAAACAGGCTTAAGATAAATGTAAGAACCGTCATCTGGAGGTAGCAGACACACACACACACACACACACACACACACACACACACCCACTCCCCCACACACACACACCCACACACCCACACACAGCAGGACCTGATGGGATTGAGAAGGTTAAGGTCAATTAGCTTTATGAATACCGCTCCAGATGTGTCAAGGCACCGTCTCACGATACTGGTTTAACTTTCACATCACACACCTCAAAGCATCATCATCATCATCATCATTAACATCATCATCTTCAGTCATAATCATCATGTTCATCGTCATCATCATCATCATCATCATCATCATCATCATCATTGTCCTCATCATCAACAACTTCATCGTCATCATCATCATCACCATCATCATCATCATCATCATCATCATCATCATCATCATCATCAATCATCATCTTCATCATCATAATCATCATCATCATCATAATCATTAGATACACAGCACTACAGGACCATCCCATCTTTCCGCAGACCTGATCTTTTAAGCTGCCGGTGTGAGCTTGTTACATCGAATCCCAGCAAATGTGCGAAATAGACTTGGGTTTTATTTCCACCTGCCTGTGTGACTTCATCTCTGGGCTGCCACACATTTGCCCAGTAAGACACATAGCCTGCCCATGTCCAGTTCTGCATTTAGGACTGATTGCAGAAACCACTTTTAGGCCTGTCTGCTCCGTTACTCAGGCAGCTCTTGTAATCTCTCCTTCTAATGCCAGATATAAGCTTTTTCACTCCTTTTTCAGCAGTCTTGAAATTGCTTCTAAGGATTTTGTCAGCTGGTCCATTTGCCAGAACAGGAAGGCCACAAGAATGTAGCCTATATATGCCTGACATTCTTTTTACATTACAGGTTCCCAAACTTCTCCTATTTTTTTTTTCTTTTAGGCATAGTGACTTCCCTCCCTCATGTCCCAATACGGGGAATTCCCTCCCCCCTTTGGGGGCTTTTTAATTTCTTTTGCATCTTAGATTTTTTTTCTCCATTTTTAGCTTTATTTTTTTTTTTTTTTTTTTTAGCGTAGCGGCAAGAAATTAGCGATATTATGGGGATTTTTTTTTCTTTTACAGAGTTTTAGGAGTATGTTAGAGATTTTGTACGTAACATGATAGGTGAGGACAAAAATTCTTACTGGTACCGTGCTTTATTTAAAAAAAAAAAAAAAAAAAAAAACGGGAAAATTTTTTACCATAAAAAATGTCACAAACCAACAAGCAGCAGCATATCAAAAGAGATACATTGGCCATTTCCGTTTTATCTGTTTATCACCTCCTGGATTGTCTATACTTCCACCAAGGGAGAATTCTTCCCCTTTCATTTGGGAATTCCTGTTTTAGAGGAATATTTCTCTTCGTGATGGTACTCAGTTTACTGTACCGGTATCCCAAACCTTCCATTCCTGTCCTCTTCGCCAGATTCCGTTGTCATGAACGGGTATTCTGTGCTTCCTGTCCTAATATACTCGGTGGTCCATAAAATGTTCCACTTGAAACTCGCGTTATAGAATTATGTGTTGTGCAGACGGCTCAGTCTGCTTGTGTGGGCGCGTGTGGCAGTGGGAGTAGGAGAGAAATAAATGATGCAAATAAGACATTGATAACTGACTGAACCGTGCCCGCAACATGATAAATCGCCGAGTGGAGTGGAAGCCGAGCATGAACTATACATGAAGCACTTACAGTACGACTCCTAAGCCTTTCGTTAATAGGCTAGTAATGTTTTTTTGTTTTATGCCAGATACCCCGCCCCTTAATGAGATCAGTGGTGAGATCGTCTTCACCTGTTCCACGCTGCTGGGAATCACTGTATTAGACTTTCTGTATCTTGAACTGAGTTGTTTACGTTTGGCTATACCCTCGTTTTACATAACATTCTTTGGGCAGTTTGAGCACTTTGGTGAATATTACTTCTTCGTTAGTCTGTGGTTTGCAGTGTCT